>JAMKCH010044338.1:0-12061 GCA_023653785.1 Ophioderma brevispina
ATGTCATATTCTTACATTGGGACCAAATGTCTTTTACCTCACAAAGTTTAAGAAAAATCGGTGAGATGGCGTGTCCATGAGTTTGTCAACCTAGAAAAAATTGGCTCTTAATGTTGGGAAGTTAACAGACTCCCTGTAGAAGAGCGGTAGTGATCCGCCTACAGCAACATCATATGGGGAGTTTCTGTTACCTAACCCATAAGACACACTTATGAATTTGGAAACCTTAACAGAATAAACATGCTTTATTCCATGAAGGGTTTTCGAATTCATAAGTGTGTCAGAAAAAAGTCAGTCAGATGGGTCAGGTTACGGAAACTCCCCATCATATGGTGGAGTCTGGCCCAATCGCTTCGAAAGAGATGGGCACTCCGTTCCTGTGTGCACAGGTTCGTCTCCTTTACCTACTTATTGAAGCTAACTATAGATGATGTGATGTGACATCACTTTGTCATACTCCAATAGAACAGGCAGAACTGGCACATGATCAGGGTCTGTTTTTTTTTTAAAACTACACCAAATGAGGAATGTGCAATTCAGTAATGTGAAGTTATCTTCAAGGCCAATCTGAAGAGACCAGTCGCTATAGTGTTTGTCATAATCCCTTGGACATGACATACGCACATGTCTCTTTGCGTTAACTGCGCTTACATGCAATCCAACAGTGCGTCGCTATTGGCGGGAAAGCGGGCGTACATAGTTACATGTCCAAGGGATTTGGACAAATACTATAATCAACTTATAAGTAAACCTTGTAAACATATGTCATTGTCTTTACACTCTGAACACGGCTTACCTTGGCATGGATTGATGTCACTGGAAAAGCTGTTCCAATCTAACTCTGTACTGTGTAAGATGTCATCAATCTGGATAGGACAACTCTGCAACTTATTCAAGATGCCGGGTAACTCACGCTTCACTGCAGCCTTCACAGCTTTCCTATTGGATCAGATTTATATCAGATATAGTTTGTCTAGCAAGAAATAAGGAGTGATTTCATACCTTTCACACAGTGTCAAACGTGTACATCACGGGAAGTCGCAGCTGTAATCGCAAGCACACAAAGTTGGCGTGCATGAAACGTACGTGAAATAGCTGTGTGAAGTGATGACATCACTCCTTACCAGGCCCGTAACCAGGATTTTTATGGGGGAATTTTTTTCAGAAGTTGACTTTTCCCCAAAAGTGGATACCCTTTATAACACAAAAAGCATAAAAAACTAATTTTTGGCTCACAAAATCTATTTTTTTTGTCTTTTTAGCCTTGTAGGGACTTTTGAGGGTTTTTTTGTTGTTATAATTTTGAGGTGTCTGTCCCTCACCTCCTGGTTATGGGCCTACTCTTATGTACAGACTAAAGTGACAGGAGGAGATTTTTTTGATACAAATTTCTCTCAAATTGCACTTGATCGGTTGTAGACCAACAACTGAGAATGTTTCGAAGGTTTATTGGACAAACAAGCACGAAAGAAAACCACAAACCTTGTTTTGAACTAGCCTGCTATCCTAAACATCCCTATAGGAAACTATTTACAAAATCATCTTATTACATAATGACGGCGTATTCGACTTATTCACTTTAGGTGTGATCTCATACATAGAAAGCATTCCAAATATGAAAAAAACCTGGGTTAAAAAAAACTGAGGGCGCTTCTCTCTGGAAATGTCCTCATGTCTCTTTAAGTGTAACTCTCAGAGCTCTGCATATTTTCTAGGTCATGTGTTGGGCTTGGGCTGGGTATTTCCATAAGATGACTCATCTGACCCATTTTTTTTCTGACACACTATTCTGTGTGTGTCAGAAAAAGTGGGTCAGATGGGTCACCTTACTGCAGTGGCAGAACCAGGGGGCATGGAGGATATTGCCCCCTAATTATTTTTCCTCCCCTGGCCAGAAGAAAATATGGATTTTTGGCAAAAATCGACAATTTGGAACCAAAAATCACCGAACTTTGGCAAAAATCAGCACTTTTGGGTCAAAATTGGTTAAAAAATGAAGTCTGGTGCCACCACTGCCTTACTGAAACACCCATGATAACATGATAACATATGTGCCAAATTCAACCCCAAGTTTGAAATGATCTACAACCCTTGTTGCCCTACATACCTAAACAAGAGTCCTCCTTAAAAAGGACAATCTTACCAGATACACTCTGATGGGGCATACATTTGTCCATATAGAAATGGGTGGTAAACTTGTACGCTAGGCAACATGATTACCCAATTTTGCAAGTAGGTACCTCCACCGACTGCATATATACTGATTTTGTTAATTGACTTGTTTGACATTTGATGCATGTGCATTCAAACAGTTCAATCAGTAGTGCAGCAATGTTTCTCAAATTAAAATAGCATTAAGAAGCATTCTTGTTTAAATCTTTTATACTCTGGACCAGCACACATGAATTCTGAGCACCTCAATGAAGATTAAATACACTTTCCTTGAGTTTCCTTTTCCAAAATATGGCGTCTTTGATTATATGCCTTCTGTTTGGCTTTTCCAATTGTTGATAGCGCAAAGTTTTCATTTGGGGCAACTCAAGTACTGTTGTCCACAGTATACAGCAGTTTCCATCAATTTGGACATTCCAACATAGTCTTATACCCAACGTATAAAACAATGGCAATGGTCCTACAAAGGTCAACAGCAGCCAACCGCGTTTAAAAGTGTCAAAAAATGTGAATGTATGGGAAGAGTGCTAGATCTGCAAGGGTAAGATCAGGCCCTTCAGCAAATGTGTGTTCTAGAGGCGGCGGCAGCATTCATACAGTCACGTGTTTTAGAACACAATTCGTTTTCTTTCTTGATGTTGTGGTCATTCATTCAGGTTTTCAATTTATTATTCCATATTGATGAAGCAGGTACAACAGTATTTTCCCCAAGATTCATTCTTTTCTCCTCTCTTTCGTACCTCTTCTCAAAAGTTCTTGTGTGATAGGCACCAATTATTAATACTGAAGTACTTTCCTTCGTCACATCAAACATTAGAGTCTTTGCTCAAGGAAAGCTTAGACAATGGTAAACCTACATCATTGTGTTTGCTTGATTCTTTAGTACAAAGGCACTATCCTGGTGGATTCTCCCTGCATGCAAAGTGTTTATACTTTCTCTTGTCCTTGATGATGATGGCATTTTTGTAGGCAGCATCAAGACAAAGTCATGTTCCAGATAACTGTTTACACATATGGTTTGTATCATAGGTAGTTGAACCACTCTTCCTCAATCTCTGCTGTCTATACACGGAATTGAATACATGACGGTTGGGAGAGATAGTCGTCAAAGAACTGGGACCGCCTTGGTATGCAAGTGACTTGGTTTCCTGCACTTTTAGCAGTGTCGCACTCATTTTGATAGTCTGCAATATTCTTTCGGGGCTTGTACTTCACAAAGTTTTGTACAACGGACTGACCTCTGAGCAGGGTCTTTAGATTAGTTTGTATGACACCCTGGTTGAAAACAAGGAAGTTAAGGTAGTGGACAGTTGAAACAAATGATTAAGGTTACTAGGTAAAAGGTTCTGCATTTCTTGATTCCAGCACCTGAACTGTGTGATTCATGTTTCATAGATATCCTTGAGAAAAGCATGATTCAAAAAATTATTTTAATTGTTTATGATTTTGTGTTATGAGCAATTCCTGTTTCCACGTTCCAATAGCCCACTTGTACTTGTAATTTCTGTCTTGTTTATGGACAGAAACATACAAAATTCCAAATTTCGTATCGATACGACGAATTTGCACATAAGATTACGTAGCATGGATTACTAAGGTTAACGGTGCAGCTGATATAAAAATCCAACTTTTTTTTAAGTAAGTCGGGGGGCCAGGTTGTGGATCACGAATGCCCTTTAAAGAAATTACAATTGACAGGTAACAGAAGTTGACATCTCGATCAAGCAATGAGTCCTTGTAACACCACTACCACTGCAGCCCTGTAGCCGCCTGGCTGGCACCATAACTAATTTTTATGTCAATTGTGAGCTCAAATTAAATATGTGCACATGTAAGAAGATATTGCTGTTGAAGCCAAGAACTGAAACACAAAACACCTCACAATCACAAAATCAAAACAAGCAGGTTCTTCTGCTTAGTGGTCCTCAAGTAATGTAATGCTGTGGTTGGTGTAGGATTTATTCAGCGAAGTAAGCGATCTGGGGGGATTGTGTATCCATGATAGGGATGCTTTAACATTGCCCCAAGTAGGTGTTGTACACATGTTTTCTTACCAAACAGTGATATGAGGTTCTTAAGTGGGTACTGAATATCAGCCGTCATCACTATCCTGCGAAGCACAGTACACAGACCTGTGTAACAGACCACTTCTTGTGCATATAAAAGGCAGGCAAATCAAAACTCTGACGACATCTGGTTTAGTTAGCTCAGCACTTCATAGAAGAAGACACAATGTGAGCTGGAATGGAAAATGCACCAGCTGTACTGGAATTTTGTCATTATTGTATTAACTCATACCCACAAAAAGGGGTTTTTCGGTTGACTTGGTTATCCATAAGATTGACTAGGTTATTATTAGGCTGACTAGGATCATTCAAGGCTGACTAGGTTATCCTTTGTGTCAACCGGATCACATTGTGTGCTCCAAGCACAGAATTGATGCGGCGGAATATGACACTCAATTGTCGGTTAGGGTATGGTCACTGCCATTAAGTTCAACATACAATGACTCCATTTCTTGATTTGTTTGCACACAGGTCTCCATATTACTCTGAAATCTGAATAGAAAAATACAAAGCATAAGGAGGTCAGAACAAATTGGAGTAGTAAAAAAAATACACAGTAAGGACATTTCATCATGTGTTATTAAACCTAACATGTCAACATGCTCCACCCCACAGCACGTCCCTGACGGCAGTAATGGCAATCATTCGGAGCTCTAGACATACACTGTATGGTTGGCAGTCAGCATACTGCTAATTGTCGGTGGGACATTTTAAACACTCTAGCAGAAATTTGCTGCGGGAAAAAGCCCACTGGCAGTAAAGAGTAATGGTTCCCAAAGGGGGGGAAAACATCACAGCAAGTTATTAGAGCAATTCTTTTTTCGCAATCATCACCTGAGGGGAAACGGCCCACGGCAGAGTAGCAGCTCTTTTCTTTGGGTTTCTCACGACGGTACTTACACTATTTGCTGCACTGTACCTTGCCACACCTACAGCCAAATTAGGGGTTAGTCAAAAACATACATTCATGTTCGGGAAGAAACCAAAGTACTTTGGGGGAATAGTGCATAATGGGTATGTGGGGTTTTTTTAAACTGGCGGCTGGTACTATAAAAGGGATTTCAAACACGCTCACCGGCAATAATTAGCAGCAAGCAGCAACGAAATTTAGATTCCTGAGGGGAAAACGTCCCACCGGCTGTTAGTAGCAATGGGTCTCTCAAGGGGTGGGTAAATGGATCGAATCATGGGTTCCTACCTGTCACCCATGGAAGAACAGGGATTGAAAACAATAACTTATTACTATGTCCACACATGGCTCATAATTGGTATTTGTTTAAATGCTGTAATTGCCTACAAAAATAGTAAATATCAGTAAAACAACCTAAATCACTTTTAGGCCATCTTCGGTCACGTGTGTGACAAACCGGGGCCTATATTTTACACGCTCCGTTTATTCTGGTAGTTAAGACAACATGAAAATTTAATACTCTGCATATTCTAGTACTCGAAATACTGCATCAAAAAAATTATTTTGTTGTTGTTGCTTTGTGTCAATTTTTAGTCGGAGGTCAACGAAAGGTCGGTTACGTGTGTGACTCAGACGGATGTGATTTTTTTTGCCTTGAAATTAAAATTTAAAATCTCTGTGAGTTTGAGGGGTTTGAAAAATTATACCAAATATAGTTAAAGGTTGGATGTCCTATTATCACAATCCCACCCAATTGAAAAATATTCAACATGTGTGCAACTTGATTAAGATACGATGTAATTATGGAAGTCTGGTTATGTGTGTGACATTTGCATTTGTCTGTCTGAATGTCAAACACGTTACCAATTATTTATGTTAACCTTTAGGTTTTCCGTGTACGAAGGAAACACTTTTCACAAATTATATAACTGGAGAGGCAAAACCTTAATGTATGTCAATTGCTGATCACAGGGCAAGAACCCGGAGGGGGGGGGGGGGGTTGGCCAGGAAGGGGCCTTCCCTACACTTTTTCAAAATTAATTGATACAAGCGGGCTTAAAAGTGCACGAGAAACCAAATAGTATTGGGAAATTGCTCAGATAAAGTAGATTAAAGTGCCCACATCCATTTTGAAAATTTTCTGCTGCTGCCTGGCCTTTGATAATAAAAAGATATAAAAATTAAGAAATCATATTGAATTCAATTTCTCCATGTATTGAACATTGTGAACCTTTTCAGCAAACGATACTGTTTTGAAATATTACAAACAAATCAGGGCCTATATACAAAAAAGTGAAATTGGTATTGAGGTTCGGGAAAATGAAGTTAAGCTGCAAAAAAAGTGAATTATTAAATCAGTTGAGTATTGATTTCGAAAGTTTTTTGTCTGATACTTTAAAGGGACATGGAACATTGTGCATTGTTTTGGTTATCTACCTTTGTAAAGGTTTAGATTTTTGCATGTTTGTAGTGCTTTACCATATGTGTTAACCCTGATCCCATACATGTAAGCCTAAACAATTTCTTGGGTGTTATCAAGTAGTTACCGTTTTTAGTGCTCAATGCAGTCGCAATCTATCCCATTTTTCAGCTACTTTCAAGGAAATTCATATTTTGCTGGAATGTGGTTTGTCTTTGAAGTATTGTACATTATGCCCAACAATTACATGAAATTACTCCTGGTTTATTAAAACGAGGTATATACGATCTTCATACATATTTTTTTAAAATCCATTTTAATAACTTTTTTTTGATTTTAAAGTTTATTCTTAAGTCCAACAAAAATCCATTGAAGCAAATATATGTACAAAGGTAGAATCCAATCTTGTTTACCCTAAAATTGCATGCAATTAAGTGCGCATTTTTCAAACAAAAATGTTTGCATTGTCCTCCCCCGTCCAGCCGTATTTTTGACAATTTTTTGGAAAAGGTTCTACTATACAAATAATTTTATAGTATCAAAAATTCAGATTTTGTCAGAATTTTCCAATTCAAATAACAAAACTGTCTTTTAAACGGGTTGAACTTCCACCATCAGTTAGTTTTAAAAAAAAATTATACAGGGGGGTACTTCAAATCTTAAGATGCCAAAAGGGCTTTCATTTGACTCAAATTTTTTATTTTGCTATGATTTAGGACAAGATACGTAACTATCCCCAAATTATTGGCCCGGAGGAACAAGCAAACATTTGTCTGGCTGTAGGTTGGTGCCCCTTGGTGCCTGACAGGGCCATTTAAAAACCCTGTAAGTGTAGGTACAAATTCTGGATGTCTTTAATTTGGGCAAGAACATTGATTAAAACCCCCCGGTCACCAAACAAACCATTTTAAAACATCCCGTCCTTATATATCGGTTGCCATAGATTTCAAAAAGTGCTCTTATTTAATTTAAACCTATAATTCGCTCAATCTGGCTGCTTTGTGTTATTTGTATGTAACACGAAAGCCAGATTGCCATTACCATAACAACTCCCCAGGTTTACACTTTCTTGTTACAGACTGTTACAAGATGATGACTAAACCAATTTGTTAGCAGCTTCTTAATGAATACTAAATACATGTACAGCAAAATCTAGAAAATCCTAGTAAGCAAATTATACAAGATGTATTAGTTTGTGAAATGTCAATACCAATTGATATTTTAATTAAAAAAAGAAAAAACCTAAAAAATTAAAAAAAAAAAAAAAAAAAAAAAAAAACAAGTTTGCCTAATTTCACAGCAAATAATCATTGAAATTGTACTATTTATCTAATTTCATTCATTAATTTAATTTCTTAATCAAATATCATAATAGCATAACAACATATACCTTTCATACCTACTCTGTATCATGGCTTTATTTCAAATCAGACCAAAGAATAAGCATTACAGAGTATGTGGGAAGGGTATAATGTTAAGTACGACTAATAAACTTCAATAGTTGCAAATTGTAACATTCTACAATTAATAAGGTGTAATTGTAATTATGTGTCTGAAACCATCATTACATTAACAGACACATTTAATTAAGAGCTTCTCAATTGCGCAGGAACACACTAAGGTGTAAACATTACTTTGACTGGTGCACATTAAGTTTCATGTTAAATAACAAATGAATTTGCAAGAAGCTAAATACAATATAATTAATATTGTTGAGGTCATTTATAATAGGTTCTGTAAAGCTGAACTGACCCTAGACCAGCAGCTTCAGAGGCTTGATTTTTCAAGACCTTGCTCCAATGTGTAATATACCATACTGGTACCTCTGGCCACTTCCGTAAGTTTCTGTCTTATCCATGTAACACTTAACCTCCCTCTCCCACAACAATTCGCAAAAGGAAAGATTCTCCGGGATACACAATTTATGCCATATTTGACAAGGACCCAATCCCCTGTATTCCAAAGATATCTCTTTCCCACTCTGTGCATAATGAATGGTCCATATAGCCTCTTGTAAAACAGCTGTGTGCCAAAAGGAAACAAGACAAGAGGATTCGCTCTAATCACTGATCTCTCTTATACCGGTATGAGAGGCATACTCCAGGGTTTTGATGCTTATACCGGATCTTTGATTTATTCTTTGATCCAAGCTCATGATACAAAACTTTTATCCAATGAGGAGGGGAGATGTGCATGGCTGCTTCTCATGCACAAGCTGGGTTCAGGTGGCACACAAATCATTAATTATGAAGATGCCTTTTGCTAGTTTTACTACACGGGTGATTTGTGTTGTATTAATGAATTGGTTGATACAAAATTAGATTTAAGTTCTATAATCTTTATATTTTATTCAGTCACAAATAAAGATGAAAGACTGTATGCATACAAATCAAATTATATTGAATTATAAGTACAATGTAAGCATAAAAGTTTTTGTCATCTTGCCAATTTACTTGTGCACAAGTTATGGAATGTCACACACGTTTACCATGAAGCAGTCACACACGGGACAACCTTGGGAACGTGTGTGACATATGTAATTAGCATATTATTAATTAAATACCAAATGGTGCTGTCCGAAACCATGGCTGAAGGGAAGATACAATCAATCTTCCTTTTCACAAAGGATTTGAAGATAAATCATTAAGAACTTTTTTCAGGGCACAAATAATTCAGGTTTTTGGTCACGTGTGTGACACAATAAAATTAATTAAATTTTTGATAATTTAAAACAGTGTTCAATTAATTCGGAACAATTCCATTTGAGTGGTCGTATAATTTAATAAATTGATTGTCAAACCTAATATTATTTAACAATCAAAACAAATACAAAAAGAAGTTCATACTGCAAGAAGTAATTAATTAACAGCCAAAAAAAATCACTACTTTTAGGAGAGAGAGAATACCATTATGTATTATGACATATAGATGGTATCCCTTTCCATCTAAGTTTAAAAAAATTTAAAAAATGATTTCTAGAACTTGGGACATATGTGGTCAAGAAATGTTTTTGAAAATAAGTGATGCCTTTAATTTATTTTTCCAAAAAAAGTTTTATTTTCTGAAGAAGGCCATTTAGTTGTGACTAAAATGTTTCAAATGTTACAATAATTATGATAATACACTTGCCTCAATTTCATAAAAATCAGGGGAAAAAAAAAGGGGGTTGGGGTAGGGCATGCCAACTGAACATAGCAAGGCGAATTTAAAATCGGGCATCCTTTCCTTGTTACCCTGCATTGCTAGTCTGTATCAAAGACAAAGACTGACGACATCAATATTTAAATCTAAATGAGCGTTTTTTTTTGAATATTTACTGCATTTGCCAGCGAGGTTAATCACTAAACTCGACGGATTTTGAAGTCATAATTTTTCAAAAATTAACATGATATTACTATTAAAGGGGGAATTGGCCCGACTCGAGGATATAAATCAAGTTTACATCCTGATAGATGGCCTTCACTCCAAAAACCCATCTGTAAAGTTTCGCGCCGATATTATCCCATTTTGATGCAGAGCCTAAAAATGTGATTGGTTAAGACCCAATATTCTACTCAGGGGCGTCGTAACCAGAACTGAGCCTCCGGGGGGCAAGACTCAAGGAGTTCCCCAGGATTTTTTCAGGCGCCAATTTTTAAGGCTCGGCTATGACTCAGAAGGGAGACTCAGCCTGGCAACCTTCAACTTCACATTTATTTTCTTACCTCTTTCTTGGGCCATTAGGAACTATTCTGTTTACCCAATTTTATTGTAGGTTCCGCGTTGTATCTAGTTTTATCTTAATTATACATATTGTTTCCTCCAATTTTTTGGCGCCCCTTCACTATTTCTCCAATTGGTTGCGATGTTACGGGGGGGCAGGCTGCCCCCCCCGGGTGGGCCACCCAACTGTTACGCACTGATTATACTCACCAGGATGTGTGAATTATTCTGTATTAATAACATGTAGACTTCCGAATGATCCAACTAGTGGATTTTTTGTGCTCAAAAAAGCCTCGAGACTCCCCTTATGTCCACATTAAAAAGTTGAGGGTGCGACCCATGCCTAGTTAAAGGCGGTCCCACGCTAGCATCGGTAATGACCATCCTTATCTCACTGGCATCCATGATCCTTGCTCATTTTTGTACCTTCCCAAAGGCTCCAACTTGCGGGGAAGGGCCGGGATGAGAGTTATGTATAGTTGGACATTCGTAAGTATACATTGTAGGTAATGAATAATCTCACAATTGTTTTTGGGCCAAATCCCAACACTGGTCACCCCATGACGGGCCGGAATGTTTAGAATTTCAAGCATCTGTGTTGTTTCCTTCTTTGTTTTGCAGGGATAATGTTCAAATGATACAATCAAGTAGCCAACAAAGTACACATGTCACAAACAAAAAATTGAGTTTTAGTACGTTGGTCTTAAGATGTTGCTATGTTAAAAACAAAACAGGTAGCGTGAGGGACGGATCCTCATTCCGTCCCGTCACGAACCTTGTTTTGGTACCATGGCAATACACAACGTACATGAGATCTTTTTTGTGCAGTAACCTATTGTGAATTTTGGTCACTCAATATATGAAAGATACTTTTTGGTCCTAAAGTAACTAGTAAGAATTATTACGTATAAGGTGTTTCAATTCCGTCCCGTCACACACAAGGTAGTTTTGGATTTGGCACAACAATTGGTGAGTAATTCCTATTTCATCCGTTATACATACAAAATGACTCCTCCAAAGTGCAGACTGCCACAATGGTCACTAGGTGGAGGAAGTGGCGCCGGTAGTCTCAGTTGCTTCGGGGTTTCACGCCATGTTAATTCTATGGAAGCTGTGAAAATAATTTTGCCCCAATGGACATCCATATACATATATTATGATAGCATATACATAGCAACTCTCTATGTAGAAGCATATACAGTTTTGTTATATATACAAAGGGAAGGACTCAACTTACCTCTTCTTAACGAGCATAATGGTATGATGCTTAGCCACGATATCCTTCCTCTCATCTGGTGCTTGCTGACCAGGCTGGTTTTGGCCCACGATTTTATGAACTAGGTAAGGACGTCTTTCATACAAAGTTCTGGAACGTTGTACGCCATCCCCTGTGCTTCCATATGCCAAGTAATGTTAATCCTAAGTGAAAAGCCAAGATGTTGACTTCAAATTCATAAGCCATGCGGGTTAATGGCGATTTTACTGACCAGTGACGAGGCTTTCACTGTAAAAAGCGTCAGAGATAATCGAGGAAAGTGACCCAGCGTGTTAATTTTGCTTGCTATGCAAGAGTTGTAAGATTTAGTTGTAGAGATGAAAAAGGTGGTCAGGAAATTGAGGAATCCATAGATTTCCTTTAGAAGGCAGAGCAGTGGTAATGTCTAGAAGAGCTCTGGACTGGACACCAACGTTTTTTATCTCAGGACACCAGTAACGCTGCTAGGGAGGAAGCTCTGGTAAGAAAGAGAGGAAGACCCCCCTATCGCTCCCCTCCCACAGGTACATACTCGA
>JAMKCH010044339.1:0-32219 GCA_023653785.1 Ophioderma brevispina
TATATTCGTCTCAGGTCCTACACTCTAAATTTTGCAACGAATAATGCAGTTGTGTACAAATGGTTGAACCATTTGTTGAACTCTACTGATGACATGTAGCCGAAAGAACTTTGAATAAATCTGTTTATGTATACTGCGATTAAGTCGTAATATGTTTTACAAAATGACCCTTGGCGCCATTGGGGTCAAAACCCCAGTTATTATACAGATACAAATAAATATTGCGTATGCGTTGCATGTGCTTGTATATTCGGGACAACTATGTATTAGTGACACTAACATAAAGTTGTCCTGAATATACAAACGCATATTATTTGAATAAAAGGCTGGAAATCGTCTGCAAACAATTTCCAAGCGTTTTCTCAAGTAATGCAATCAACACTTATGGTCATTTTATGGGATATATGATGTCATATAAACACTAGCTGTTTTAAACAGGTCTATACAAAGTTCCAGCTTTTGGCTACATACAGGGTGACCCAATAAAAACTTTCTGTAATTTGATATCTGTGGATTTTATTTTATCATAAAGAATGGGTAATAGAGCATCTTACCTGAATATTTTGTTCAATTTTGTTGTGTGGTTCTCAAGATATGTTCCACTGAACAATAAGTCAGCAAAACAGACTTGTCCACGGAGCGTATTTTTTCTTAGGCATGGTTGAACACAATTGCAACATCAAAAGTAATTTATCTTAACGGTCTTACCTTTAGTTTCCATCTTCCACATGTCCTCCCTGATTTGCGATGCACTTGATGTTACACGCGTTCTCTTAATTGCGGTAAATGCATCGTTATCCGTCGTCATAGTTCTGGTTTTGGCCAGCTGGATTTGACCTGTGGCGGCCATAGTGAACATTTTTCAAAATGGCCACCGTTCTTATGTTCAGTGCCTCTTATCTCGGTTAATAATACTGAAAGGAGCTTGATCTATGTCTCTATACCTGTTTTTAGGGACAAGGAATCCAAATATGACAGTATCTCGTGTCAATCATTTTGTTTTCCAATATGGCACCAATGTACAATAAAACTGATACTTTTGTTATGGCTTTGCAATCAACTTGAATTTTGTGTATATTCTTATGCTTTTAGGGCCAGAGAATCCAATGATATTACATTTTTTAATAATATCATTGTATTCAATTATGGTCGCCATATTTGATTTGAATTGATTTTTGCGTCTACACCTATTTTGTCAGGTCAAACTAAACCGACTCTGACAAGAATATTGAAGTAAGTAACTATTATTAATTATTATTAATTCTTATAAAGCGCGACATATCCATCGAAATGCTTAGGGCGCCGTGGTTGAGCGCCTAAGGCTTTTACAATACAGTGAGTAATGCAGAAGGGCAAAGACAGATTTATGAAAAGAAATAAGATTTTAAATGTAGGAGAGTTCTCGGCGAAAACCTGTGAGAACGGAGATGGATTGACAATTAAATTCACGCACTGCATTACTTCTACAAAATATCGAACCAGGGCCGCGTTGATGAAAGGCGGGCGATCGACTGCTACAACATCCATACCGCCCATAATACACTAGCATTACTATAAAATTGTATTATGGTTTATTAAAATAGCCTCTATGGTCAAAAAACCAGACAGAAATTGTATATTAAAAAGACATTAACATTGCAATGATATTGTACATAAAAAGAGTGCCAACAGGGAGACCACAGTGGGAGAAGAGTATGTAATGATTTATAGACATTAGTAATAAGACCGATATTTGATTCGATTACACATCTCCATTTTTAGCTTTTCTTTAGTTTATATTAACATCCATTAATCTAGACAATATGAGAGGCAGAGGTTATGCACTCAGAAAAGACATGAAAATTGGAAACATTTCAACAACAAAAGATGCACGAGCCTAGCATTTGTTGTGCGTAGGATAAGTGGCAGGTCATATGGATAAAACATTACCAAATCACCAGAGTTGCCAAATCCAGCAAACTTTGGATGGGCTTTCGAAACGTCTAATGCATAGTGGAAGGTGAGATGAATGACTGTTCTATTTACTGCTGAAGCAATGCAGAAGACATTGTAAAAATGCAAGAAGATAGGCTTGACATGTACAACACTGCAAGTGCAATGGATCTGAATGAGAAATTATTTGACCTTTCTTTAACTGACACAAAAATAGGCGTGTATTTTGTGTCTCGGTATTATATTTAGACAAATTTCATTATTTATTGATATGTTCAAACCTCAGACAATCTTGTAATTGAGTTTAAATAGCAACCTAACCTATACAAGGTATCATTTTCAAACTGTTTTGTACCGTGGTGAAATCAGCATGAGTCAACAATATATCATGTAACCAGACCTGCCCTGAATGTTTCGCATGGTTCACTTTCCATTTATTTTATGAAGCTTCAGCTGCATACATTGTTGTTTGATCGGTTTTTAGATCCGTGTTGCTATTACAAGAACCTGACACTTTATTTCAGAATTGCGGCTTCCAGAAGTAGTTTATTTGACAAATTACAGGGATGTTGTTGAGTATATAAATTGCAGTTGCTCAAAAGTTAATATAAACTAGCGATTCCTTTAAGATTATATTGTCAATTTTACCTCAAAATGGCTGCCATATTCAAAAACACAATGACTGATATTTAAAAATTTATGGCATATTTGGATTTCTTCCCCTAAAAACAGAACTTGAGCTATAAAAATCAAGTCAATATCATTTAAAGCATTATTTAAAGAAAATGGGCGATTTTAGTCCAAGTTGGCGGCCATATTGGAACATCGAAACATGTGTATAGACACAAAGATCAGTGTTATTAGCGGAGATATAAGACATGGAAAAGGTGAATGGTAGCCATTTTGAAAATGGCCACTACGGCCGCCAGGTGCGTAACAGAGGTCACTTATCAGAGGGGGCAATTTCCCGGTTTTGAGGCAGATTTTCCCGGTTGGAGGTGGTTTTGAGGTAGACTTTCCTGGTTGGAGGTGAAAATTTCCTGGTGAGGAGTAAAAATTTAGCATAATTTCCAAACTTTTTTCACCGGTCAAAACTCTCTGGGGAGCAACCCTGCCACCCCCCCCCCCCCCCCCCCGCCTGTTACGCTACTGACGGCCGCCACAGGTCTAATCCAGCTGGTGTCACGTTTTGAAATAATTGGTTATGGTAACATTAAGCGTATACCAAATCTTACACTTCTATCACGGTTCACGATTTTGACCCAGATGGACCTCTGGACTAGTTGGGGTTAAACATGCAATAGAGGTCTTTCACCTCACTCATGTATAACCTATAACAAAAGGTGTTTTAGTCGCAGTATTCCTCATTCAGATCAATTTAATACCTCAAAGTACTTGTGGTATTCAAGTGTGACCCATACTTTTATACATACATATCCAACTTGCATGTCGTTGTTTAGATTTAGAAAGTCTCCAGAAATTTTGAATGGACTTTACCATTCCCGGCAAGATGGCCGCTAATCCAAAAGGTGGAAGACCTCTATTACATTGCTTGTATGTCTATTTTGACAATGATAGCAGAGAAGAATTCATTAAGCAGATGAATATTTCATAAATCGTCGGCTAGGCAGTGGACAGAGTTCACTTTTAATTACTTTAAAAGAGGAATGCATAATATAGTTGTAGCTTGATGTTTCACAATAAAGGTTGATGCTAGTTGATGCCACAAAGTCTGTGGTTATAATCTCTTTATAAGAGGGGTTTCCTTTGATCTGATATGCACACTATTATATAAAGTACTAACATGCTCGCTAACTGATTGTGTCTTTTAAAAAAAGACTTACTTTTGTCAATATATTTTATTCAATTTTATCCTTAGGGCATTTAATAAATAATCTATTAAAGCGACATAATGGCATAATAACAATTATTCAGACATAATGAAAAGGACCCTTCTGAAATCACTTGCCACAATTGAAAATTTGGATTTTTACATTCTGTAAAACAGTAAAACAGGAAGATTCCAGAGGGAAGGTCCAACGGTGCAAGACCTCCTTACAAAAAAAAAAAAAAAAATTGCTTGTATTTCTATTTTGAACAATGAATATCATAGAGAATTCATTAAGCAGGGGTGAATATTTCATAAATTCGGACCTTGCAGTGGACAAAGTTCACTTTTAATTATTTAAAAGAGGAATCATGAATAATTGTAGCTTGATGTTTTCACAATAAAGTTGATGCGTAGTTGATGCCACAAAGGTCTGTGGTTCTATAATCTCTTTAATAAGAGAGGGTTTCCTTTGAGCTGATATTCACACTATTATATAAAGTACTAACATGCTCGCTAACTGATTGTTGTCTTTTTAAAAAAGAACTACTTTTTGTCCAATATATTTTATCAATTTTATATACTTATGGGCATTTAATAAATATCTATTAAAGCGACATAATGGCATAAACAAATATTCAGACATAATGCAAAGGAAAAAAACGAAAAAAACCCCCTTACTGAAATCACTTCCACAAGTTTGAAACAATTTGGATGTTTACTTCTGTACAAACAGAAAACGGAATAGTTCCAGAGGGGGAAGTCCCAAAGGTTGGCAGAGAACCCATTAACATGCTTGATGTCTATTTTGACAATATAGCATATAAGAATTCCTTAAGCAGGTGAATCTGTCATAAATTCGTCGTCGTCGGGCTTAGCATTGGACAAGAAGTTCACTTTTAATTATTAAAAAAGAGGTATCATGATAATTGTAGCTTGATGTTTCCAATAAGGTTGATGCGTAGTTGATGCCACAAAGGTCTGTGGGTTCATATCTCTTTAATAAAGAGGGTTCCTTTGATCTGATATTCACACTATTATAATAAAGTCTAACATGGCTCGCTAACTGATGTTGTCTTTTAAAAAAAGACGACTTTGTCAGAAATCTATTTTATCATTTTCCACTTAGGGCATTTAATAATAATCTAGTAAAGCGACATATGCATACCAAATATTCCGACAGAATGAAAAGGACCCTTACTGAAATCATTCCACAAGTTTTGAAAACAATTGGGATGTTTACATTCTGTAAAACAGTAAAACAGGAGAGTTCCAGAGGGAAGGTGGCAGTTCGTGGCAAATTTTCCTGGAACAAAAACCAATGTGTTGACATCCGCGACATAATTGACATTGTATGTTTTGTATTTCTAGCATGTTTTTTGACACAACTCACAAGCATTCAGACCAGGATTTAGGCATTGTACTTTGGCTTGTAGTAAAGATTTGATCTGGCAAATGAAAAATGGATTAGCGGGGATTAAGCACATATACAATAACAATGGTCTGTGAGCTGATGACAGCAATGCTTTTTTAAGTTGGTAAATGCTGGCAGTAATGTCAGCATCCTTTTTCCAGAAATGCCCCACGACTGCCACACCTCCCCCTCTGGACCTTTTCCTGTTTTTACTGTTTTTACAGAATTTAGACATCCAAATTGTTTTCAAACTTGTTGGAAGTGATTTCATTAAAGGTCCTTTCCATTATGTCTGAATATTTTTTATCCATTATGTCGCTTTTAATGTTAGGATTTTTGGTCTTACCTCTATTTATGTAATTGTTGACCTCCTCGCTTGGGTATCTGGTGTTGTGAGAAGCAATATGTTTTGATCGTACCATGTAACTGAACCTTTAACCATTTTTATTACACTATTTGAAGGGTGTTCCATTGGATCAATAAACTAATGGATGGCTGCCATTACATATTTTCTATTACCAATGCCTTCATATGCAATGCCTTGTTCATTGGAAAATATGTAAGACCGCCATCATCACAAGCATGACGCAATCGATAAAATCGCTCTCGCTTTTTGGTTTGGTTTCTATAGTCCCCAAATCTCCCCTCCTCTCTCTCACTCTTTATAGGTGCTGAACGTCCGAGAGTGCAGCTTGAGCCTCCCCTGATTGGGGTCCAAAGCAATGGTTGCGCCCGCAGGCGGACTTGGCCCATACTCTCGTCCTTGGCTTTTGGGCTAGACTCCTCCATAATGTGCTGTGTGGGGGGGGGGGGGGGTCCCGCCACCCCCCGCTAGCGAGTCTGTTTGGCATTCCTGCATATGCCCAGTGCAGTTATGTCCACGTAAACCGGGCCTCGACTCTTTGCCCACACCAACCGAATCATTGTGACATGAATCCATTCATAATTTGATCGTATGTAAATTATTCCCACTTCACAGGGCACCATCCATTCACTGATCAATGACATGCATGGATGAGCGATTTAACCCCACCTTTGTGCATGACAGTAGCGAGTAGGCCTGTTTTTAACACAATGTTGAAAGCCTTGTTAGAAATGGACGTTTCGGATCTTTTTCAGCATCCCCCGTATGTCAACCCAATTACCCCACCTTATAGAAAAAAAGATTATCTTGGTTGTCAGCTTCTACGAAGTATGGTTTAACCGTTGTCCATGGCACCCTCATGAATCGCCCAGCAATCACTGGTGGATTTTTCCATATAGTTATCATTTATACCCTACCAAAATAACCACTCTTCTAAAATTAATCATTTTCGGATTGTTCTGAATGTGCTATCATAATAAAAGTGTTCACATATGTTTTGATCATAATATATTCTAATATATTTATATTAAGCTTCTACCAAGAACATCCCTTGAGCACTTTCTCGCAACGACGTGAGTTTTCTCATGTTCCTATTGCATGTTAAGACCAGAGTACGCAGACAGGTTCATAGGCCTATATGAATGCACTGGGTGCACATTGCATAGGGAAAATGGACAGTAAAGCAAGATGCGGGGGGTACCCATTATACGCCTGGGTGGAGGAGAAGCAAGCGATTGATGAAAGGGTGGCCTTGCCCAAGTGCACAACAATGGCGGGACGGCGGGACTGAACAAAACTTATGCTTATGAGGCAGAGCGCTGATCCACTGCCACCACATGTGCCCCCCCCCAACAAATTGGCGGATGGGGTCCAGCGGGGCGCGAGTTCCTGGAAAAGTAATTACCATTACAAGTTTTTAAATGGTGGCAATATTTGTTTGTATCAGTTTTCAGTTTCCATAATTATAGTTTGTTTAAAGTAGAGGTCTGCAAAGTGCAATGCGAATGCGTTGCCTGGAAATTATTACATTAGGCGTGTTTAACTGAGGCATTTTTGTAATATTCAGTTTCATTAGTATAAGTCGTTTCCAGTATAGTGCTTTTTAACAAACCTTGGTTTCTTTTCAGTTTATTAGAACCAGAGGGTGATTTGAACAAATCCCATCATGCACCATAGTGCATTGGAGTGTCTCAGAAAAGGTTGCCGATTAATAAAGAAAATAAAAAAAAGGAGAAAAGAGGGCTTGCTAGGCCCTGGGTTTTCAAACATTTTTACCCAAGGCAATTTGAACTTGGTGGTTCTTCTTTCCTGCATTCTATGTGTACACAAATCAAATACAATTCCTTTAACACTGACGTGGACAAACGGGGACGGGGGGTGCCCTAGGGACCGCAAACCTTATATTTTCAGGTTTTAAATAACAATATAATTTTTCCGACTCATATTTTTGTTATTTGTCTAATGATACGCAACTTTTTAAACATTTACATATTCATATAATTAAACAACAAAATGGTAATTATAAAATCAGTTAACTTTTTTAGATGATGATATAGCGATCACTTTGTTTTCGTTCCGCAGGCTCCAGCCCACTGTACAACCCAATGGGAAAGTTACACGGCAACAATGCCACCCACAAAAATATGACATATTCAAAAATGACCTAATCTGTGTTCATATAGGTAGATTGGACCTTCTAGAACACATATTAACAACTTTTTCATTCCCACATATATATTTTGTGGAAAAATAGGCCGTGTTAATTGTGTCTCCCTTTACCGAAAATTTGAAAATAATGTTTTTGCCCCTAATTTTTAGGTTTTCTTTGTGGAATTTAATTTTATTGCATATTACATATTTTCCTTATGGCCCTGCATGTGTGTATAGATTTTCATGCAAAAATTGTTTTTTTTTTAATGTTTTCACTTTTTTTTAAGTTCCCCCCCCCCCACTTGTTCCCCAACGAAGGTAGGAAAAGACCTTGTCCACTTAAGTGTTACACGTGTAGTCCGACTCGTTCATGTCACTTCCGGGCCAAGGTTATGCAATTATGGCATTGATCTAGCCCGGCGGTGGCGCCAAGCTTCATTCATAGCGCAAACTCCGCCGAACGAGTCATTGGACGGGCCTGAACAGTGAAGAAGTCACTGTGCGCGTTGATAAATATAGATCCGTGAGTGGCGATCGTGGGAATTCCCGTACGGAGTCGCGACGGATATAAATTGCCTTGCTTTAGTAGGTGGTGCATAATTGTGCTGTGCTGCAAAACTATCATAAAATCGTTTTTAAAGACCGGGACATGAGAGGATTGCTACCTGCAGGCAACGAATCTTCACGGGGGGCATAGGATAAAACTGGTACCGTGCCTGGTACATGGTCCCGCAGCTATAAATAGCGGTTGACCCTGAGATTGTTGTGAACATGAGGTCAAACCAGCCCTCCGTTCAAAAGGATCCCGTTTGTTAACCGCTATATTCATACAAAAAAAATACTTACCAATGGAGGGTGATTCTTCAACTCCAACGGATTTTGAGTGGCAAAATATTGATATGTAAACCTATTTCGATTTAGAATATTGTCAAAGGTTTCGGGGTTACGTGCTTAAACCTATGGGAACGGCAAAAACGCCGCTCTCTTGGCCGCCCACCCCCCCCGGACTCTCGCTGATGAGAACTCAGCATCGCCGCATTGTTGTCAAGGGTTGAACACTGGCGCCTAGAGGTGGCAAAGCTCATAAAAAATCGCGTCGGAGAATACATTTCATTCAAAAATTTCACTGTATGAATGTATGCATTAAAAAAAAAAAATTGGAGGTACTGTATTAAAACAAGGCGACGTTTTTATGAGCAATATTATAGGCTGGGACTCAATGGTTTCAAAAGCCGTTAGATTAGGGAAAGGTTGGCCCTGGCCAAGAAATATATACGATTGGGACCGCAGATACGGTTAGTATATATCTTTGGATACCTCAAAAGTGCTGTTGTAAATTATCTTTCTGTCCGGTGATGTCGGTGGTGCTATAACGTGAAGGGTAGTAAAAAACAAGCTAAATAATAAGCGTAGCTAAAAAAACGGTATAATAGGGGTAGGGAGTCATATCGCAGATAATCGGGGCAGTATATCATAAGCGATACTACGTTACCATAAGAAAAAGATTTTAGAGTTCTATCTTGGCGGAGGGAAAAAAAAATGCTAAATGCAATTTTAAAAAATTAGCCGAAGAATTAGGACAAATATCGAAAAGATCTCTACAAATATGTGGCCTTTATTCTTCTCAAAGTTTGAATTATTCGAGATTATCTTCTTTACATGTGGGGGGGGACGATGGATTTTATGTTAATATTGTGTCTTGTAATGTGTTAAGTTTATTTATCATAAGCAATAGTCCCAATAATAGATATGATAGACTATTTACAGGTTACAAACGGTGGGGGTTGGCGGGGTGGGGGCGTCTAATTGAAATCCTAATTATATATTAAATTGCGACAAAATATTTCCTATGGATGTTCTGTAAATGCCAACAAAAAAATCATGTAACCCGCAATGGCCATTACGGTTCATTGCCCTAAAATATTGTTGACACTCCAAAAGACTCCCTAGCAAGCGGGCGGAAACAGAAGAACTGTGCACATTGTTGTGGTGTATCAAACAAGCCCTCCACTTTGGGGATAGTATGGATGGGTTTCTCCCTAACTGCTCCAACTTCCAGAGGGAAGCCATCAAGCCAGTGATTGCGCCTTTTAGATACAATGGCACTCGATGCAACCATTCTGACAATGGCCACATGTTGGTTGACTATGTGGAGTGTAGGATAGGGAATCACAAATTGAGTGTCATGATTTGCCTGAGTACAATGTTATGAGGAGACCCATGTCTTTTGCTGTTTGTGCGTCCTGCTCAACTGAGTTTTGGGCCTATGAGGGGGTAGACTAGAAGGACAATTGACATCAGCAAATGCAGATCCGTTAGTTGCAGCTGGTACCCCTTTAAGAATCGACGTGCGTGCACTGTTAGAAATTTCGTAAATTAAGGAAAAACATTTACGGAAAATTGTTTTAGAAAACAATAAAAATAAAAAAACAAAAAAAACATTTACAAAATTTTATTTACGGAATTATTTAAAAATTTCTTGGCAGCAATATTTCCGAATTTTTTTTCGGTTCCGTAATTTTAAATTACGGAAACTTCTGTTAAAATACACCTAATATAGAAAATTTCTTGTAAAAATAATGTCAAAGTTCCGTTATTTTAAGTTGACAGAAAATCTGTAAATTCACCTTTAAAACTTAAAAAAAAAAAAAAAAAAATTTCCGTAAATTTACGGAAAATTTTTAACAGTGTGTGTTCAAATTCCAAAGTCCATTCCAGTGGAGGACTTTCTTTAAAAGAAATCCACAATATGATGAAAACAGAGGGGTTGCAAGTTCATTCCCTGCAGGACTCCTGTGGGTACACCAAAAAGGCTCTGAAATGTTACCGTCCCATCACCGCACTTCGTGAGTTGATTGTACAGAAGGGCTTTGATGGCATTGCCCATGTTTTCAGGAATGCCATAGTGAAGCAATAGGAGAACAATCAAAGGGCTCTTTCTTGAAGTGCATGAAGTGAGCATAAGAGGAAGTTGGTGTCTTTGAAATCCCTCCTAATTCTTCGAAAGATGTGTGTTTGCTGCGCCTACTACGGCCTGGACGGACACGCAGCCTGTATGCTCTTAAGTATTGAATTAAACAATGGGCGAATCTGTTTAACTTAATTTTGTTGTAAACGTTAGCGCTAATTGGACACCAGAGTGATCCCCCCGGGTAGTTCGTCATGAGGGAGAGATCCACTTTCTTGGGTCAGGGGTCGATGACATTTGTGGTCCACTGTTGCGGTGATGACAATGTTGTATATACAGCGTACCCCAATGATAAAAAACTGTGATAACATCTATCCATCTTTATCCTCCTCATGCAGTGCCCTCCAGCAGTTCTTGCACAATCAAAACCTGTCGCCTTATCTGTTTTCATGTCTGCTGCTCCTCTCGTGAAGTGGAATCCAGCGGAGATGGGTCAGGTCCCTCCACAGCAGATTGGCGTTGTTCAGTTGATGAGTTGCTATGATTGTTTAACAGAGAGCTGAAATATTCCCTCCATTCATCCAGTAATTCTGCATCACTGCTTGGGACTGTGCCCTCTCTTCAGACTATGATGCCATTTCTTTCTTTTTTCCAGAGTTCATGGATATTTTTTTCCCATCTTTTATTGGTGTCCTCTCAGTTCAATCAGCTAACCTTGACTCATTTATTTGTTTCTATCTCAAGTAGCTGCAGTCTCGAAACTTTTGAAATGAATTCATTGAGCGAGGAGTAAGCTTCTTCCACTTCTATATAGGGCCAAGAGCCATTAGTTATAACCTGAAATAGCTGATTACCAGCTGAATTTTTCAGGATAGGTCTAGGAATATGAGTCGAATAACATCGAAAAGTCCTTCAAAAATCCCCCTGGAGCTCTCTCCACAATCCAAGATGGCGTCCCAAATGGCCGCCAATTGTCTATTTTTATCAAACTTTCCAACCAAACAAGTTGAATACAAACACAGTGTCTATATATATATGTTTTAAGGCACGAATAATCTATAAAGTCATTATTTGTTATGACTCACCAACTCACAACTATCCTAAACTAAGATGGCGACCAAAATGGCCGTCATTTCTGATTGTATCTAACTTGATAAGTTCGTCAGTAGAAGCACAATTAAAGTTTTAAACATATGTTTTAAGGCACATAGAATCTATAATAGAAGCCATTTATTTAGGTGTCCCAACAACTCATAGTAGCCACACCCAAGATGGCTTAAAAACTTGTTCATCTTATTATAGTATCAAAGAAGCAAAATAGAAGATGTTTCCGGTTACAATAGTTTTTCAATCAAATTCACCGTCACCTGGTGCAGCATCTTCAACACTAATGTCCATTAGCACAATCTCATTATCATTGACATCTAATTAAGTCGGTGCATTGATTGCAAGTTTGACCACAAGCATTTCCTGTAATTGAGGTGTATCAAAAAGAATCCAAGTGTTTTTCTTGCAACTGCTACAATCATCGTTTAAGTCCAAACTCTCAGTGGAATGTTCTCTTTAACCAGCTAATAGTTTCAATCGTACACAGTTTTATAAGGCTTTAATTCCAGCTGGAGACTTGTAGACCTTCCACAGTCATCTAATGATGTGGCTAATGGTTTGGTGGCTCTCCACACTCGCAGTTTGAAGGAAGTACTTTGTCACGGCCAATGCCAGTTCTTGAGTCTGTTGAGCTTGACCCATGCCGTTACTTCAACGACGTCTCCAGTCCTTGGGCTTGCTAGATGGGGCTGTCCCACAACTACTTTTGGTTCAAGGTAGACGATGACCATTGCTCAGACCATAGTCATTGATCAGGATGATCGATAGGGATACTGCGACTTCAGTGTCATGGATTGGGTAGCAAGTGAAGTGGGGGATTAGGCTATCAGAGTTCATCACACTTCTTGGTGATCTTGATCATCTGAAAGTTCCTCCTACATTTAGAGAAGCTATGCCGACAGAATTGCAAGATTTCTACAGGCGTTCGCCAAGGGCATACAAATCTTCAATGCATCATTCAAAACGACATCAATCGTGGTGTGTGTGACGCTATATTGGGGCAGTGTATCAGCATTGGAGTAATGGCCAAAACAACATTGATGTATGCATGAAATTGTCGAAAGATGCACCCCATCCGTTTCCTTGAGCGCCTTTGGATGATTGGCACGAGACCTGCGTCTGGCAGCAACGGCCTCTGGTGATGGAAAGTAAGGCGCTGTCCATTTATGCACAGCAGTACTTTTTGTTGGGGTCGTATCACAGTTCATCTCATCTAGAGTGATTTTAAGATCTCTTTTTGCACATTGAATTTGCAAGGTTAACAAACAGACTGACGGTCTTGTCTTGGATTTGCCTGAGTTTTCCAGTGTCATCGGGTAGGAATTGGCTTACAATTCATTATAGGTCTTTCTGCAACAAACCATTCTAAGGCCTCAGAGAAGACCTCGATGCACCACTGTATTCATACGCCTCAGTTAATCTATTAGACTGAAGACTATTCCCACGCCGTCACAGTATGTAGAAACTAAATGATTTCAATAGTTTCTCCGATGGCAAAGGCTTAATTTCATGATGCTTGAAGTTTGCTAAGGATTGGTGGGACATAGGCCTATGTACTCTGTAGTAGATAAAAGTAGTCGCCCGATACACCAACATGACAAGTTAGTGCCCGGACCGATGACAATAACTGACAGCTCGTCTGACTCTGCTATAGCCTAGGTTGTTAAAAGAACGAAAATGCCTGTATCTGCTTCTGTCGGCTATACGGAGATGAGGAGTTAAGGTGCTTGTTCGATTTTGTCTACGTGTTCTCATACTTATAATTAGGAAGAGCCTGGCAATTTGTACCCCACTGACCATCATACCATGGGAGAAACAGCTTTGATGTTAAGAAAAATTTTTTTTTTTTTTTTTTTTTGCGAATGGGAAAATACAATCCAATTTATACTACTTACGGGTAATCGGGGGGGTCCCAAGAATGATCTGTCTTAAGGTTAACTGTTTGACACACACCTCAGCTATGTGAGTGCATTCTGTGTACTGTTAAACCTATTGGGCACCTTTAAAAAAAAAGGTTTTTTTCTCTAATGTGATCTTTGTCTATGTAACCTATACGTTTACTCACAGATGCCAAAGAGGGCTGCTCACAGTAAGAATGTGAGTACAAAGGATAAAAGGAGAAGAGGCACAGCCTAATCCTTTATGTTATCGGGCATAGGCCATATTGCCAAGGTAAGACATCAGGAGGTGAAATTAGCCTAGATGGACTTACTTTTATATGGTGGGCAACTGCCTATCTACGCCTGTATTTTTCCTGACCACGTCCGGGTGAAGACAAAATTCCCAGTGTGAATAATAAAAATTACTAAAATCTAATAACCGTCTTCTTTGCCTAATAAAAGCTGCTCAGTCCTCTGACAATGATCCCTGTCACCGTCATTTCTTTTCCCATCTCAGTGACCAAAGGCATACATATTGATAAAAACAGATAGGACTGATTTTGTAAAGACGTGGCCGAGCACAACACCCATTATTCGGAGTTTTTTTCTCAGTTATTACGGTGTTAAAATGCCGGGCATGTGTTCATATTTCCAATTTCTAATGTAAAATGAAGCTTAAGGTAATGTTATTGCACATTCATCATATTAATCATTCATGATATGTATTTGTCACTGCCAATGTTCAATGGCTGCCAAATTCAGCTGGAACAAGCGGGCTGAAGCTGAGGGATTGCCACCAGATAAATAGGTATGAACCCTTAAAGTTTTGGCCTTTCTAATATTTTTTTTAGATCTCCCTGTCAGTAAAATCATATATTAGACTCTTATTTGTATTTTCTGATATGATTGTGTTGTCAGTTAGGATAAAAGATAACAAATGGTGGGTCTTTTTTGGAAATGCTTTTATTAGATTCCTTTAATGCCTTAAAACATATGTTTAGACACAATTTGTATTTCTAATTGCATACATTGGGGGCATTAGGATACCAATTAAAAGTGGCGGGCAATTTTTGGACGCCATCTTGGATTTTGGGTACTGTAAGTTTTTGAACTCTCAAAATAATGACTTCATTGCATCCCCTTGTGCCTTAAAAAATATGTCCTGGATACGTTAGTTTTGTATTCCAACTGTCTGGTTGCAAGAATATATAAAATTGGAAATGTCGGCCATTTTTTTTTTTTGACCTCCCATCTTGATTTTGGGTCTTGTAAGTTTTTGGAACTCTCAAAGTAATGCTTGCATTTGCATTCCTTGTGCCTTAAAACATAGGTTTGGACACTTTATTTGCATGTCCAACTTTCTGGTTTGCAAAGATACGATAAATTGGAAAATGGCGGCCATTTTGACCGCCCATCTCTTGAATTTTGGATGAGAGCTCTCAGTAGGATTTTTCGGGGACTTTTTAGTATGTTATTCCTACTCCTATCCTGGACCATTTCCCTGAAAATTCAGCTTGTTAAGAGCTATTTCCAGTTTTTAGCCCTATATGATCTAATGGCTCTTGGACTAATAGTCCAAGTAGAACAACCCATCTTCTGTTCTCACAGTCGGCCACCAGATCTTGGTATTTACACTTTTTGTCTGACATGTGCCATAAAGGGGAGTCCGTGGCTATTTTCCCTCTGATGGTCCCCAGCTCGGATTAGAATGACGTTTCTTGGTAGATCTGAGTAGATGTGTATCATGCCGCTTGGCACTCTCTACTCTTCTGGAGAACAACTATTTGAGTTTGGCCTCCAGTCCATATATGGAATATCCAGTCATTTTACTTGTCCGGATCTTTTGACTTCAGGCTTTGGGGTCGTGCAATTAATGTGTTTTCTGTATGTTGTGTGGTTGTGTGTGGAAATCGATGTTAGGAAATAAAGCTTAGGGTAATGGTGTTTGGTAACGTCCTCTTGTTGGCTTCTTCGCTATTAGGGTGCCAATCCTGATGGCGATTTGCATCAGGTTTGGTATTCTCATGTGGCCAATTGTATCTTCCATTCTGCACCGAGTGACCAGTTGACAACAGTCCTAAGTTGGTCTTGCCACATAGTCTTAGATTTGAAGGTGATGGAAGTTGATCATGGATGACATTCATCTGGAATGATAAAATTCAGGGGCCACACATAGAGGCGCTTCTTTCATATGTGCCGCTGCATGAAACAGACTCCGCATCTTAGCCATTCCCTTCCTTGCACCCTCAAGAAGGCCTAGTAAATCATCTTCATCCCATTCTTTGACAAGATCGATGATGCACTTCCTGTGTTTCCCTCCTGGCTCATGGCTTTGATAAGTGTTTCTGAATTTTTTCCAAAAATCCAGGCCCAATTGCCTTTCTTCTTCTCCAAAGACCCTTACGGCCTTAGAGGAAAATGACACCACAAACTGACCATACGCCAAAAAACCAAAAAGATAGTACTTATTTGTCTTGTAGATCTAGGAGCAATTTCCCACTAAACACAAGGCAGGGGGCCCGCTCAGTAAATTTTGAAAAGTTGGCAAAATGGCATTTGGGGATTTAAGGGATATAGTGTTTGGTTCTTGTTAATGCCTGGAGTAACGTGTGTTAGATGGACTTGGTTACCGGCTTCATTTTTGTTTGAAGTGTTAAATCTTTTCAGCATGGCCATGTTTCTTCTGGATCTGTAGAGTGCAAAATGTTGTTGTGGCCTTTACCTATTCCGGTACTTCTCTCACTGCTCCAGTACTTGTATGTATGTAATCGGAGTTATAGATTGTAAATTCCCAAGTCAATCTTTGGTCTTACGACGTGGATTATAACACTAATAACCAACATATATGAGACAAATTTTCTGTACAAAAAAAACATGTCAAAGTTCACGTTAATTGACAAAAAATCTGTAAATTCACTCCTAAAAATTCATAATGGAAATAATCTGCTACCAAATTTCCGTAAAATTTACAAAATTTCTAACATTGGTGTTTGACACATTCCAAAGTCCATTCAGTGGCGGCTTTCTTTAAAAGATATCCACACTATAGAACACAGAGGTGAAGTTCTCTCCCTGCAGGACTCCTGTGTATACACCAACAGGCTCTGAAATGTTACCGTTTCACCATCACCGCCTTCGTGAGTTGATGTACAGGGCTTTGATGGCATTGACCACTGGTTAGGAATGCCATAGTGACGCAACTATTGAGAACACTCAAAGGCATTTCTCTTGAAGTCAATGAAATTTTGAGCATAGATGAAGTTGTTGGTCTTTGCATCCCTCCATATTCGTCGAATAGATGAGTGTCTGCTGTGCACAACTTTGGCCTGGACGGAAACCAGCCTGGATGCTCCGTAAGTATTGAATTAACAAGGGCGAATTGCTTTTAAACTGAAACGTTTGTTGTAACCGTTAGCAGCTATTGACACCAGAGTGACCCCGGTAGTTCGTCATGAGGGAGAGACTCCCTTTCTTGGGCAGGGTATAATGACATTTGTGGTCCCACTGTGCGGTGGTGGTGATAGTGTATATACGAGCGTACCCCATGATAAAAAAACTGTGGGATAAAATCATCATCTTTTTTCCTCGCATGCAGGCCGCAGCAGTTATTGCCACAATCAAGACCTGGTCGCTTATCTGTGTTCATGTCTGCGTCTCCTCTCGTGAAGGTGGGTCAGTGGAGTAGATGGGCAAGTCCTCCACAGCAGATGGCGGTTGGGGTTTTTAGTTCAGTTGATTGAGTGCGATATTGTTGACAGAGAGAGCTGAAATATTCCCTCCATTCAGCCAGTAATTCTGCATCACTGCTTGGGACTGTGTCGTCTCTCTTCAGGACTTAATGCCTGTCTTCTCTCTTTTCCCGAGAGTTCATGGGTATGTTCATCTTTGTAGTGTAGTATCTCAGTTCTCGCTAACTGAACTCATTATTTGTTTTCAAGTATGCAGTCTCGACCTTTTTGAATATTCATGAGCAAGGAGGTAAGTTACTTCAATTCTATAGGCAGTAGCAAACCATCTTCTGTTCTCACATTCGGCCACCAGATGTATTGTATGTACACTTTTTTTCTGACATTGTTGCATTGGCTAGATGCCCTCTGGAGGGGTCCGCCCAGCTCAAGTAGAATGACGTTCTTGGTAGAGGCTTGAGTAGATGGTGAGATCATTGGGGGGCCGGGGGCCCCCGCTTGCACTCTCTACTCTTTCTGGAGGAACACATTTTGAGTTGCTCCAGTCATAGATTGGGAATATCCAGTCATTATACTTTGGTCAGGAGGATTCGTTGATTTCAGCTTGGTAGTTGGTAGGGTAGTAATGGTTTTCTGTATGTCGTGCCGTTCTGCTGTGTGGAATCGAGTTGGAAAATAAAGCTTGAGGGGTTATGGTGTTGGTACTTCATCTTGTGGCTTCTTCGATATTATGGTGCCCAATTCCTGAGCGAGTGTCTCAAGGTTGGTCATGTCGCCAATTGTATCTTCCATTCTGCAGCGAGTGACACAGTTGACACAGTCATAAGTTGGTCTTGCCCATAGTCTAGATTGAAGGTGATGGAAAGTTTGATCATGGATGACATATATCTGGAATGACAAAAGTTAAGGGGTCCACACATAGAGGAGCTTCTTTCATGATGTGACCAGCTGCATGACAGACTCGCATCTTAGCCATACCCTTCCTTTGCACAGCCATCAAGATGTAGGCTTAGTATATCTTCTTCATCCAATTCTTTGACAAGATCGATGATGCATTTCCTGGTTTCTCCTGGCTCACGTCTTTGAAAAGTTCTTGATTTTTCCAAAATCCAAGGCCCAATTGCCCTTCTCTTCTCCAAGACCTTACGGCCTTAGAGGAAAATGACTAAAAACACGGACCATAGCCACAAAAAAGAGAGCGGAGCATTATTTGTCTCTTGTTAGATCTAGGAGCCAATTTCCCACTAAACACAGGAGGGGGCCCGAGCAGTACATTTTGAAAAGGCAAAAAATGGCATTTGGGGATTTAGGGATATAGTGTTTGGTTCTGTTATGACTGCGAAAGTACTTGTTTATTATGGCCCAAACTTGGTCACCGGGGTACATTGTTGAAGTGGTAAGTCTTTTCAGCAGTAGGCCATGCTTTCTTCTGGATCTGTTAGAGTGCAAGGTTGTTGGCATTTAAACTATGGCATGTACTTCTTTCAGGCTCCAGTACTGTATGTATGTAATTCGGAAGTTATAGAATTGTTAAATTCCCAAGTCATCTTGGTGATTATTACAACTTGCGTGATTAATTATCCACATTCCTGATGCCATTCAGGTTCCCGGAGTCAGTCGTTTTTAGCAAATTGGACAGTTTCCACTTGACCATCCGTCTAAAGTGTAAAAGTAGTTATATAGCGCTTTATACAATTCAACTAAGTCTCAAAGCGCTTTACCCTTATTCCGCTGTCACTAGAATAGAACTCACTAAAACATGGACATCATAATTGATGCTACTAGTGTCAATACCAGATGGAGAACACTCAAACTCATGTAAAATGTGGTCAAATATTTGACTAAATGCTTTCAATTGTAGTTTGATGAAAGAATATTGATGTTGTGTGAATAAATAAATGCGAAAGTTTATCTTACAGGTGCGATTCTTTTAACAAATTAATGTTTGTTCCTTCTTTCTTTGCTCCTATCTTTGCTTTCATGTTTTCATTTTTATATCTTCCTTTCTATTATCCTTTTTTCAGTTTTTATCTCCTTCATTCTTTCTTTTATTTCTTTCATTCTTGCCTATGTTCTTCCTTCCTTTTGATCTTTTTGTTCGTTCTGTCTTTCTTTCAGTGCAGCCATTGACATCAGGACAAGAAAATATATTTTTAAGCTATTCTGAAAGCGAACTGAAAAGTCATGTCTTTGCGTTCAAATAAAAAAGATCATGGTTTATCGAAAGAAATATTGAAAGAAAGTGTTTTGTAAAAGACATGTTTTGTAGAAGCTTGCACACGCATCCAGCGAGCGAATACGAGTGTTTTGAAGTATGTATGTGCAGGTGGGTATGTGCGTTTGTGTGTAAGTGTGTGTATGTGCATGAGTGTGTGTTTGTTCTTTTGTAGGGTTTAGTTTGTGTGTGCCTGCGAGGCTGTGTATCACTTTGTGCAATAATTTATACGTGCAAATTTACCAATTGTAAGAAAAGAGAAATATCTGGGTTAAGCGAATGATATTCGGGTGAAACAATTCCTCAAACCCGTATTAAGAACTCCGCAAAATTTGTTTTTCGATCACGGCAGCCCATCGAATAATATTTCAAACACATTTAATACAATGAAATGCATTTTCATCGACCCATGCTCGCGAGACGAATGTTATACTGCATACTTTGCTGAATAAATGTGTCGTTTTTGAGTGCGAATAGCGTTCATTTCGCAATTTCATCTTAGAATAGATCTAGAATTATATTTCAAACTTACAAAAACTTTGAAAACAGACAAACCCATTAACGCTGTTTTAACTGGGACGTGGAAAAATATTATCATTTGGTGAAAAATTACTACTTTAATTCATTGCACTTATCGTTTTCGCAAGAACCTTCCAAGTTCATTAATTAGTCATATCATTCCAGCATAAATACGATTTTAGCTATAATTTATTAATCTTATCCCAATCAATTGAAATGTATATTACTGCTGCGGAGATACGTGAACATTTTTAAAATAGATATTTATTTAATGGCTTTTAAATTACTAGTCTGAATGTTTGCTAGGCAGATACATCGAACCCCCATCCCGATATTCTTTTCTTACGAACAAAGAACGATAGACATAATGGTATATGCTTCTTGTATGATAACATCTATTATCTTTAAGACTGGCTATTTCTACAACAAAAATAAGAGAGATGAGACACACTGGTATCGGAATAATATACGCACCCACTGATACTGAAATTATAATGAGAGCCAAATTTTAAGGAAAAAAGAAGATAAGCCAACACAGAAGTCTTCATCTTAGTGCATAACCTCGGAACAGTTTATGTAGGTGTTACTTTCTTACTGTCCGTATTGCCTATTCTTACTTTCCTGTTCTTTTTTTCTTACACTCTCCCTCACTCCTTTCTCTCTTCTCTCTCTCTCTCCCTTTCTATCTTCCTCTCTCTCTCTCTGTTTCTCTCTTCTCTCTCTCTCTCTTTCGCTCTCTCCCCAGCTCTTATCCTCTCCTATCTATCTCTCTTTCGCTATCTTCTCATCTTACTCTCCGTTATATATCATTTTAAATTAAGGGATGATAAAAACTAGCTCTCTCCAGAAATTAATTATTTAATACGTCCATTTATCTGAGAATTTACACGACAAGGTAAATGCTGGCTCTCGGTAAAAATACATGTTTGGATATAAGTCTACCGGATGAAAAAGAAAAAGACCTATGGCATTATGGAAATGTTAAATTAATAACACTCGAACACAATAGACCCTCGGTATTTCAAATTTTAATCTGGGAAAAAGATCTGATCATATCTCGTTTGATACTCAATTGAAAAACGACACAATCTGTTGGCTATTGATATTTTTGTAAGGTTGCTTTTTATTTAAATACTAGTTGATTTCTATCATTTTTTACGTTTTCTGGTCATATTGTTATTTTTTTTAATAATAGGTTTTATGGATGGACCAGTCAAAGCCCGTGTACACGTGTTTGTGCCAAGCATGTATTATCATCCCTGTACACGCCCGCGTATAACTTCTCGTTCAAATGTCTGAAAAATCAAATCCGAGGCACATTATTTCCTTACAAATGTTGAATATAACTTTTGTGTTATTTCCTCTCTATTTTCAGACTGAGGTTTTAATGTTTGTATCGTAATAATTCCACGTATCCAAAATGGATGGCAAAGTTCAATTTGTTTACCCACGGTATTTTCAATGTCAGCCTTATCACTCCGCTCTCTTTCGTGGAATTGACCCCGATGCCTTGGGGATATAACCTATTCGACCCGTCTTCATAATATCTCCAAGCTCAAAGCAGGCTAAAGGTTGCAATATTTATTCGTGTCTTTTTCGTTCTTTTCTTTTTCTATAGATTCTTGCAGTCTCACTACCAGCACATATATTGATGTCTCAAGGGTACCTTATAAGATTCGTACTCGTAGCTCTCTGTGCTCTGTTATGCGACAATACAGCGAATATGCATGCCTACTGCAAAAAAATACTTAACATCACAACACAACGCCTCTTCTTTGATATATCGCCTCTCAACAGTTACTCCGCGAGTTTTGGGTATACGAAACAAACATCACTTGTCTTTCCTAACTTGTCTTTCTGCAGACAATTGATATACGAATAAAGCAATTGTAAGGAATACACTTTATACTTCATTATATAATATTCATCACACTTGAGTAACCTGTTTCATTCATTGGCCTTCCCGTCAATCCATAAATCAATTAGGAGGTAGACGAAGACGATATATGCAATGTATCAAAACCCAATGGAAAACACGACATTTCACAAAGTTCCTTGCCTGTGCACGTAGCTATTACTTAGAGCTCGGTGAACCTTAAAACTCTTACTTAATATTGGGAATTAACATTGGATTTGGGTGGGCACACGAACCAAGCCTCTTTCCTTGGTTTTGTCTATTTTTTTTAAACAAGTCAAAATTTCTACATGACGTACGCCAATTTTCCAAAAGGTTAAATATTGCATTTAATGGTTGTCCCGTTCAGTTATAGATTTAGGGAACAAGTTTGAGTGAACCATATAACCCGGGAGCTAGAGCAATATTTGTGAACACATCTCAAGTACAAAAGGTTTTGAGTGATTAAATATGTTGAAGACTGACAGACCCCATGAAACTGATTCTTAAGTGGCCGCCAATGGTGCCTTAAGGAAGAAGGATTCCTCAGACAAAGTTTTGTACAGGGTCAAATTTAATGAGCCAATCATGTTAAAAGTATACCATGTTTATTTGTCTAACCACAAGGATGCAGAAAGGTATAGTTTTTGTATTGTACTATATACAACCTAGTGCCGGTACCAGGATTTCTTTTGGGGGGTGCGGGACTTTTGTTTCGAAAAGTGACTTTTTTTTCGAAAAAAAAAGTTGGACCTTTTTTGCTAAAAGTGGACCTAACCCTCCTCAAAATGTCCTTTTTTGGACTGTTGAACCTTAATACCAAAAATTGGACTTTTCCTTTGTCAACATTTTTCTCTAAATTTTGGACCTTTTTATCAGAAAAATCAGTAAAAGTGGCCTTTTGCCCTTTTGTGGAATTTGGGGGGGGGGGGGTGCGACCGCCCCCCACCCCCCCACAACCGCCCCTGCGTACGGGCCTGTCTAACGTAAAGTTTAAGATTATAGGTAAAGAACAGCAAAAATCAATAAAAAAGTCATTTCAGTTGTACAAGGGGTCAATTTTAAAGTTGCCCTCGCGATTAGATAAAAAATGGTGCAATTATTGGATGGAGTTCATAATTTGAAATAATGAATAGTTTTTGACGGTCTAAAATACTTAGTTACCGATGTAGGGGGGAAACAGAAGGTCAACTTCATTGCATTCAATGGGGATTGGACCGTGTTTCCCCCTACTTTTTAAGCAAGCATACGACGAGCACACTATTAAACACTTTTCCTTATTTTACTCCTATGAGTTCCACCTAATAATTTGCACCCCATTTTTTTATCCCCACCATAGTTTGCAACTTAAAAATTTGACCATTTGTACAACTGAATATTGACCACTTTTTTATTGATTTTTGGTTTTTCATCATAACTCTTAACGTACGTTGTAGATAGTACAAACTATACCTTGCCTGAATCTTGTGGTTTAGACAAATAACATGGGATACTTTTCAGAGGATTGGATCAAGTTAAAAAATTTGACCCCTGTTTCAAACTTTGTTTGGCCCGATCCTTAAGGCACAATTTGTGGCACTTAGCAACTTATGTTTCAGCGGTCCCTGTCAGTTCTGTCTACATTTTAATCAATTCATGCAAACCTTTTGTACCGAGATGTTGAGAAAACAAATAAGAGAAAGGTGCAATGTTTAGTATTTGCACAGTTTACTTCAGTATTCGTTCTCAGGTAAGTTCTCACAAACTGGGCAAAAATACTCCACCGATTTTACAACGCATTGAAGACGCACGTCATGTCTTGGCCAGCTTCCCATACAAACTAGCTCTAACATCGTCTTTTCAGCCTCATGGCTATTGCATAGCTTTTCCAGAGCATCATCCCGCGAACTACAAGCACATTAACCTGCTTTTGTCCCCTTCCTCATACGCAACATTCCATTGTCCAGGTGGAGTTATACCAGCAAATGTTATAGTTTGAATATGTACAGCCTCAAGTTCAGAGTTATGGGCTGCTAAAAACAGCAAAAGGGTCAATTTCAAGTTGTACAGAGTGTGAATTTAAGTGCTCCCAATGTGATTAAGCATGGTGCAAATTATTGGTGGTGGAGAGCTCATAGGACTTCCTTTAATAAACTTAAATAAGGAACTTGTTTCAAGTGGTCTTGACAAAGGCTTGCTTAACAAATTAGGGGAAACAGATCAAATTACCCATTGAATGCAATGGACGTGGACCTTCTGTGCCCCCTACATCGGAAAATAAACATTAAGGACAGTCACACAACTATTCCTCCGCCAATAATTTGCACCCTTTTTATCAAAATGAGTAACCTTTAAAAACTTATTTTTCTTATTTTTTGAAAAAAATGTACATGCCATGAAAACCAATTCCATACGACGCCCGCTCTCTCTCTAAAATATATTATTAGAAGAGCACTTAGGTTCTGTATTTCATAACCGTCTATCGAACCTAAACCTTTGACAGTGGTAATATACAAATGTTTAATGTATGACACGCAATACATCTACATTATCACACGGCGTTGACTAAAGGGGTCTGTTAAAGTTAAAAAACAACGAAATGTTGTCTTTGGTAGCCATGAAAAAGTATTAAAAGTATTGTTTTTTGCGATAAGAAAGAAATCTCTAAGAAAACAAAAACATATTCTATCTATCATAAGTTACGCAGAGAATAATTTTTGTGGTTTCAATTAGTAGGTTGTCACCAACGATAAGAAACAAGGCTCACCACTTAAAATGGAGCGGAGAGAGGAAATAATGCTAGTGTTAATGCTAGTATTTTGCCGTGTGTCTTTATTGAGAGATAACCGGTGCTTGGATATATACAAACTTCTACAGTGAAGAACAATTTGTGGGTCAATCATGGGCGTCAATCTATTGAGTGTTCTAAAGACTAGTCCAGGTTTCATAATAAGGACTATAAGAACTTCACTCGCACTAACAATTAAAACAATGATGGAATGTGTTCAAACTGTTACGAGTTTGACTTCACTTTCAATGTCTGATAAAATATATGCTAAATGCGTCCTTCCTTTGTTTTTAGACAAATTTTTCTTGCTAAGATTAAATAATTTATATTTTGTGTGGTGATGGATAAATCTTTATCGACCACACATTAATTGTTGATATTTTTTTTCCAACTATACTTTACAAATTAAGAAACAACCTACAAGTTCAAAAGATATTATAACTACATGAAAATTAGATATTCTTTCTTAGTCCAATCCTTAAAGATTAAAAGCTTGCAAAAATACACAAGCTGTGTATCATTCGAGATTTTCCAATATTTCAGGCTAGTTTTAATGAACTAGTGTGGCGGCTTGATGTTAGCTTCTCTTATTTATCTAGCATTAATCAGATGTACTTTATATGAAATTCAAGGTTACTTCAATATCACACAATATGATTCGTGAAGTCAGTCTTCGATTAGAGGGTACATAAAGAATAGAAAGAGGGGAGAAGAATGTGATCGCTTCTTAAACTTCGGTGAGCGTGAAGGAATACAAAGGTTTTCTAAATGAGTCACATTTCGGGTTTTGGTGAGTATAATATTTTGGAAATTTACTATTTGCTTTATGACTTCCATATAGATGATAATTGTTAACGTGTTTTTAGGTTTTCAAGCATGTGGACATGGTTTTAACACCCCCGACTTCACAAAACGGAAAATTCTTTTGGTTTATATAATTTGCTGAGACTTTTGAACATCCATATGACTAAAAATGCCAAAAAATGTAGAACCTTCTCATTCTCAGCTTCTCAACTGGCTTCAAAAAGCAATCACCAACCAGGGATGACGTATCGGTAGTTAACATTGCGTTTTGCATGCTTAATATATATAATTCCGCGCTCATAATCCCGTGGTCAAAAACCACAGGGTGGACCTTTCTGCAAGTATTTTCTTTTATTTTCTTAGCTAAGTTTTGAAACAGGCTTTTTTTGATTAAGATCCCAACAAATATGAAGCATTAATTATATGTAGCAATCCAAAGTTGTGCAGATGTTATGAAAATATTAAAATGTTTTTACGGATCTCCCAAACAGCGTTGTAAGAATACAGGGGACACAAAAAAACAACTAGTAACAATGCTGAATTATATTATCGTTGCATTTTAGAATCAATGTCCTATATACTGATTCTAGGAAAACATTTCCAGACAAATAATTTTAACAACGTTTTGTTGACATATATTTCAGGTTTTTACATTTTTTGCTTCATTAGTGTGCTTTCGTCGTATTCTGACAACTGAGTCAAAAAGGTTCTATTTATAAAAACATTCGTGAAAGGTTTATAAAATTGCGTTAAGAATTATTTTTGTGACATTAAGGGACAACTTATTAAAAGGGAATAACATTGGTCACGAAAGTCGGATGTATTGGTTTTTTAAAAAAGATGGTTTGACTTCTTAATGTCTAAGGTCTTATATTAGTATAAGAACTTAACATAAATAAAACGGAACAACAGAATTATTAATTTTATTGTTGTTTGTTCATTTTTTCGATTTTAAAAAAAAACAGGGAAAGAGAAAGATTACCGGGCTCAAGCTTTGAGTCAAAATATTCTGGACACTTACATACATCAATCAATATTTAAGCGATTCTCGTCATATCCGTAAAACAGTAGTGACTTTTGTACATCTATTTGTGTTTGCACTCACCAACACGCGACAACGAACATCTAACAAAAGACAGACGGGAGCCGAGGATTGTAACGGAGCGAGACGAGGTGGACTGTCTGATGTAACATGGATTATAGCAAAATGAACATGAACTTATTTGTTTGTGTGTCCAAGTGGATCTTCAAAGAACTTCAGAAATTCACTTAAGTATCTACAATTACAATACAGCCGATAATATAGGTATTTTGTTTCCCTGCAAACGAAAACTAATGAAGTTAGTCATGTATTACTGCAGTATCTTTGTAATATTTGCAATAAATTTATCTTAAAATAATACACCAACGTATCAGTGAGCTTGTTTTAACCAAAAGTTTTATCATTTGCAAGAAAGGCTTCAAAACTACACAGTGTTTTCATACTTGTTTTAAATGACGCTCGGTTAGTATCATGATTACGGGCTCGGATTACAAACTACTTATAAACAAGTGATTGTTTAATTTCACACTAATCACATTTGAATAACAATTCCTTAAAGGAACTTCCATCGCAAACTTCAAAAAGTAGCATCTTTGGAGGACCAATCTCGTCTGTTCTTTTTTTCAGCCTGTAAATTCCTAGGGATATCCCATACTATCCAATTGATAGACTATTCATCAAGCTCCACTTAACTTTCTATTATAACAAGCTATGATAATGGTCAATGAAAGTGTTAGTGCATCAATCAAGAAGCGCCAATGTTGTTATAAAGATATCCCAAAGAAACACCAATCTCCCTCTCTAAAATCCCAATCATATTTGTGCATAACCTTAGAAGTTCAACCTAGACAAAATGATAAGCCGGTTAAAATTTTCAACACTAAAATGGTAAACCGATGTTCGGTGCAGTAAGTAAGTTTCCCTCCGTTTTCAAATGTACAGATGATTTAAAAATCTTTTGGTATATTATTTCAATAATTCGGTGACATACTAAACTGAAATATTAATAATTGCGCACTAGCTTTTTATATCTGATAATGCATTTTCTCTTTTATGCATACAAACTGGAAAATAAAAATTGCCTGCGCACTAGACTTTTTATACTCATGATAAGCATTGCTTCGCTGGATCAGAGAATTCCAGGAATTTCGTCCAAAATGTTGTTGTACTCATCGGTTTTCCCGCCACTAAATTGGCGTTTTCCCGCGCTAAATTGTCGCTTGCCCGCACTAAATTGCATGGTTTCCATATCGGATTACATAGCACCTTCCGAACACCATTGACGCTTTCATCACTAAAATTGTCAGTTTGGCCCGCACTGAATTGCAGTTTTCCTGCGCTGACTCTAACATTGACTCTGGATCCCATATCCAAACATTTCATCTGGATTCGTTATTCACTGAGTCTCCACCAAACATGGGCGTTTTTCTGCAATGAACTGCGGTTTGCCTGCAAAACTAACATGCTAAATTGACTATTTCCCTGCACTCTAGAGATTGCCTTTGTTTCGGGCGCTGGAGTATTTCACAAGAGAATAATAATCTTCCCAAAAATCTCGTTTTGCACGGCACAAATAGACGCTTACCAGCGCTAAAACTGACGTTTTGCCGGCACGAAATGAATTTTAACAGCGCTGATTGAATGAATTGGCGTTGCCAGCACTAAACTGCCTCTTCTCGTATAGGTCTAATCCTCCGGGTGTCCACCTACCCATTGCGCTTTCCACGTACCAACGCCGTTGCCGGCGCTGGAACTGACGTTTTCCAGCAATGAATGGCGTTTACCGCCCGTGAAACTGGCCATGGTCCATGGCATGTCTATCACTTCGTTGGCATACTCCAACCCACTGTCTTTTGTCCCGAGGAAAGGTAAAAGCAAGCGCCCAGCGATGAATGTCTCTTGACTCTTTTGAGTTTTCCATGTGCATCTTCTAATGACTAACCATGGTCTGGCCAACCAAGTATAAATTAAAAAAAGAAATGACTTGAATACAGTGTTACCACTTATTTAGTCTTATCGTTGCCAGCAGCTTCAAAGTGTTATTATTTGCTCTCTGTAACCTTCCTAAAAGCAAGTTGACCAATACCCTTTTTTCCGTTACAACAACATTGCTGAAACCCACGTAAGCAAGCTTTTTTATCGGATTCTCCTTTTATTCTTAAAGTCATATGTTGTATGCTTTTTTTAGTTTCGCCTCTTGCACTTCTTTAACCGTTCCAATCCACTTTAAAACAAAATAAAAAACACGCCAGTTATCAAGAAGCTATATGAGAGAGCAAAAACCAACCTTCAAAACATCAAAATTATGAGATTTATAATAGGGTTTATGTCTATCGAAAACACCTTGACACCAATTTACTGTTTTCGAGTTCGTCTATTTCAAAGTGCGTGTGTACCGCGCTGAAATCTTTGAACAGTACATGTTATGTATGTAATAAGGGCGGTCCGCAAAACACTACCGCCAGTTAACCGGCGGGTGGTTATGACCCGGAAACCGCATTTTCATTCTTTTTCAAAGAAAGAACCGGTTACCAAACTGGAATGAAACCGGGGCAGGGCAACCGAGAATTTTTTTTTAATCCGCCCTAAGACTATGAATTTTATGTTAATTTGATTAAACCACATTGAACCTTATAACATGTTTGTAGTAGTATAGATTCTTGCCGTTCTAAGTCTCAATCTATTTGTCCGTGAAAGGCCCACCGTGAGGATTTCGAATGCCATAGTTGTATACACCGAAGAATCACCAAATCACTAATAAAAACATTACGTTAACGAGAATCATTCTGGCACATTTTTGCATGAGTGGTAACGCTTGTTATATACTTAGCCCTCATCGTGAAAATTATTAAGCCCAAATCAGCGAGACATTAATTGCAGCAGATGACGCAGCAAATGTCGTAAAACAAGTAACAACACACGGCTCCAAAGTTGATTCCCACTGCATTGCCACCGTGTTTGATCGGTCTGTGACTTTAGTGGTTTTAATGTAAAGGTAGAGTCTATGATAGTTAGTGTAATAGGCAACATTTGTTGATTAAAGTTACGGCAAAACTTAAAAGTGGCCTACAAATTTATCTGATGTTCTTGAGCCGCTCGTCCATATCTATTATGTTGTTTTTATGTGTTAAATCTATCCCTATTCTTACAATGGCCTCCTTTAGGGACATAATTTGCGAGCATAATTGAAGAAAATTTTAATTTATGAAAATTTACACTGCATTCTTTAGTACATTTGTGATTTTGTGCGTGTGTTGCGCGCGGCCGCGTTTGGGTGAGTGTGACCCGTTTTCTTTTTTTATGTGTTGAAACTTGGTAATGGAGTGTAAAAGAATATTAGTATGAATACCGGATTAAAATTACTATTTGTCCATTCTTTCTTTACTCATACTTGTTGCAGTTTCATTTTATTCTTTCTATGTTTGTTCTTTAGTTTTCCTTTGAGTGATTATTAGGTTTTTCAGATGTTTGAATCTCCTTCATCTTTCTTTTTTCTTTCGTTCATTCTGCCTAGGTTTCTTTCCTTCCCTTTGATTATTTTATTAGTTCTATCTTTCTTCCCATGCCGCAATCGACATCAGGATAAGAAAAAATAATATTTGTAACTACTGAAAGCGAACTGAAAGAGTCTTTGCGTTCAATAAAAAAGATCATGTTATCGTGTAACAAAAATATGCTTTGTGTAAAGTGGTTGGTTGTAAAGACTTATTGAGAAGAGTGGCACAAGCATCCTTAGTTCGAAGTAGCAGACTGACGAGTGTGATATTATGTGTAGGTGGGAGTGCGTTGTTCTTGTGTGAGTGTGTGTGATGTGTGCTGAGTGTGGTGTTTGTCTTTTGTGGTTTTAGTTGTGGTGCCTGCGAGGCTGTGTTACACTTGGGCAATAATTTATACGTGCCAATTGTACCCATTGTAAGAAAAGAGAAATATCGGGGTTAAGCGAAATAATGAGTGGAATCCTGGACTTGAAAACAAATTCCTCAAACCGTATAAGAATCTTGCAAAATTGATTTATGTTATGCGTAATCATTTAAAACGATTACCTTAGAACTGCTGAAAACGCCTTTGTTTTCCAACACGACAGCTCATCGAATAATATTTCAAAATAATTTCATATAGACCCATGCTTCATGATGTGAATGTTATACTCTTAAGAGTGGGTAGAGAAAACAACATGATGGCGGGGAAGATGAAGGTGGCAAATCTTCCATATTTGTCATATAAATCTATATTGAGGTTTATTCTTCAGACAGTAATAATTTAAGTCTACCAGGAATTGAAGCAGTGTTTCTAGACAGGAAATTCCCTATTTGACATATTTTAAAAAAAAATCACCAAACGAAATACATGGACATATTGCTTTTAAATGTAACATGATTTATTCGTTTTGTGTCTGCACTGTATTTATACATAGTTTCAATAACTCATAGAGCATGTGTAGCATATTTTTTTTAATCTTCATCAATTAGTATTGAAGGAATGTTACAATAATGAACCCTGATTGTCATTTTGCCGTTTAAGTTAAAATAGTATTTACAATTTAGAGCAGCCAGCGGTTTTTGCACAGGCAGTACCAGGAGAAAATTAAATTATATGTCATACATAACCTTTGGGATTCTAATTTGCCAAAATATAGACAAAACACCCATTGGTTTTTGTCCCCTATGTAAATAAACAATTTAAAAGTTATCAAGTATGTATTTTAAAAGCCTTAAATGCACCCTTAAAACATGCTCTTTTAAGCTTCAGATTAGTGTATATACTGGGTCGTAAAGATACAAAATAATAAATTGATGCGGCCATCAATACACTATTTTTACAAATCACACCATACCACCACACAAAGAGTGCCCCACCCCTATCAACACCCACACCCAAACACACACACACACATTCTCCATTACGCACACTTGAAAGTAGAATTTTGAGTAAAAATACTACAGTTCAAAGTGGCCCCAAATGTCAGAATTATCAAATTTGACTGGGTGTTATTATGTCAATGTCAATTTCATGAAACTTGATGCAATGATCCTTTGGTAGCTCTCCTATGTGTGTGGTGACCGTTGTGACCTTCGTGGACCTCATGTGACCTGTCCCCATTTCAATATAAACCGCTGATGCAGAGAAGCGTCCGTTCCATGAAACGCTGTATTTTTTTATTCATGACTTTTTTAAACCTCTACTACAATGTATGATGGACACCAAGATCGTTTTGTGCCCCCCACCACAAATAAATTAAAACTAACGACCTCCCTCTCCCCCGGCAATGTTGAAAACATTTAACTGAAATGCTCTTTTAAGACTTGACCAAACAATTGATTGGCGGGCCGTATTTGGCCGGGGATGGAGTTATTAGTGTTGGGCTTGGTTCTACGCTTTATATTTATATGCATACTCAGTGCTACATCTCAATGCGTGCACATTACGCCATTCAAAAGGCATGTAAAAGGATAATCACAGGGGGGAAATACGATTGACCGGTTTTTAAAATTATGGTATACTACTTCCGGGACCATTATAGTACGGGGCTCCATATATACAAACGAAATATTAAAGCGTCAACTGAATCGAGTGCCCTAATTCTTGACCAGTGTAGGTGGGCTATGAGGCCGGTGACTATAAAAACTCATTTATTCCGGGATTGTAGTTGACAGCATCTGACCTTTTCTTTCGCACAATTTTGTTCCGTACCAAAATAGTTTCGAGTA
>JAMKCH010044340.1:0-12688 GCA_023653785.1 Ophioderma brevispina
ATTATAGTCTAAACGGTAACGAGATGAAAGTTTGGTGTCACGTGTCAAGTACAGGTCACGTGTCAGGTATCCGATATCAGTGGCTCTTTCGGGGGCGACCGATATATATATTAAATCCGACCTATGTTAAATTCAAGGTCTGTACATATGACCATCTGCCCAAAATTGTATTATGTTTTTACAAAAGGGACACCGTATATTATGTCTAAAACAGTACAAAATTTACCTTTCCCTACAGATTCAAAAAACAGAAGTACGATGACGAAATCGGTTGTTTTTTTCCAATGTAGGGTTACGTACGTAATTTTTACCTGAATGGGTCCCCCGGAGCAAAAATAATAAACCAATCAATGCCGTGACGTCATACAATCTTTATTTTTTTCCAAAATTGGCGGTTATTCCCATAATAAAATTCCCTTTAGATTCAAACATCTGTATATTGTTCTTTAATAATTAATATTCACTTGTCCCCGGCATGAATGTGAAAAAGATGGTCCATAAGTCTACAAACGGAAAACATAGTCAGCCGGCTAAATACCCTGCCCCTACCTGGACTGAATGAGCAGAAGGATCCCCGTGTTAGTTGTATCAGGCGTACAGCCACTGCGCGCAGGCTGCGGGGTTATGCGCTCTAGTGCAAAGTGCTTTCCATGAGAAATCTTTTCTCAAATAAAATTGAGAAATAATATTTTAAAAGTTTAATCAGAAAATGGAGGATAATATATTTATGGGCAATTTTTTAACTATCCGCCTAAAATTTCAATAAAATACAAAAAGAATGTACTGCATACATTTGTATAGGAAGATATGTTCGCTTCAATTTGTGTCACTTTTCTGATATTGATACGCCGTAAACTCTGGAACCCAAATTCCGATTTGAACCAAATAAAAAGCATTAAAGCTAAGATGTCAAAGGTTGGCCTATACTTTCAAGTCTAAAGGGTGTCCAAAACTCAAAATGCAACAAAAGATGACTTAAGCCCCCCTTAAATCGTCACTATGTATACACCCGGACGAAATAATAAAAACAGAAGGGCGTAATATATCTCCGGCGGCAAATAGGAAGTGCGTTTCAATGAAAGCCGGCGGCTGTAAGAGCTGGTGGGGGGGCTCCCCTGACATACAGCATTTGATTGGCTGTGACAGATAAAAGGGGCACCCACAATTGCGTCCCAAACCAACGTAACCTGGAAACCAAAAGGGATAAAAAAACAGACGGTGTTAATCAGGTTATTGTGTTTCGCAATAAACTTAATTACCTATATCTTTAATTGTATAAGTAGTCAATTATAAATATACTTATAAATTTAAATAAGAGATATGTCTTTGTCCATAAGAAATCTCATATGTTTTATGTTTTAAACATTTTAAGTTTATTACGGGAAAAATAATCAATATGTACCAACACTTCTTCGTTTCTGCACATATGCATACCAACATTTGTACAGCAAAAGGATATGGTTTATTAGCGTTATCAAACTTAAAGCAACAAAATATCCAACTAATGACATTAGCAGAGAGGTTGCTGGTACAATTTTTTTGTACGTAGTTAAAGTTTGAGTAGCTTAATTGAATCAAAGAAATATGCTCCAATTTGTTGATTAATTGAATTGAAGCTTTAACAAACTTAGCAACTGCTTTGTTAAGGATAACGTCTAAACAGTGTTTTCACGACATTTTATTGTATTTCAAAAATATTAAAATAATTGAATATAAAGGAAATCATACATATTTCTACCATGTCTGCAACAAAAATCTTGATATATTTTTAAAAAAATAAGTTTGATGTTGTGGTGTCGACACAATGTTCTTTTTTCGATGTTTGAAAGCAAATATCTCATAGAAAGAAACGGAACGCATTGCAAACTAATATGTGCTCAATGCAGCTCAAGGGCTCCTATCCACATATTACCGTTTTGTTCCAATAAAGCAGGGGTGTCCAACCTTTTTGACACATGGCCGCATTGGTTGTGAATCGCGTCTATTGCGGGCCGCAAGCATGTAATGAGGGGCGCAAGTTTGGTTATGACGTGCCTACGAGATCATATACCAATTTTTGCTGAGAAGGGGAAAACCATAGCTACACCGAATATGCAATTTTGAGCACATTTACATAAATTTTCCTTTTCCCGAGATGTTGACCTTTTTATAGCAAATTTTTCAAAAAGTTGGCTTCAATTTGATGAGATTGACTAATTTTCCCCCACTATGGAGAAAATGTTTTGGTTTAGATTGATGTAAAAAAAAAATGTGGACTATTTTTTCCAACGATGTTTAGGAAGTTTGGTTTCAATTGAGAAATTGACTGATTCAAATGACATTCTTTTGAAATACTACTTGGATTTTAAGGCATTTCATTTTTTCTGGAAGTACTTTCGTCGGCCGCATGCGAGCCTTAAGCGGGCCGCAAATGGCCCGCGGGCCGGAGGTTGGACACCCCTGCAATAAGCATTGTTTTATAATTTGATTCACCAAAGACACGGTTATATTATTCCCGAGCCATTTCCGCTACAACCTTACTTGTGACAGAGAGTATTCATCATTACTTATGTTATTGGGGTTATTGTTATTGCTATTGCTGATGTCATTTTTGTTGTTAATATATGTTGGCAAACAAGATTCCTTCCAGGATACTAGTAAATGACACTAATGACCCACCTTATTTAGGAAGACTTGAAATAAGACTGAATGAAGAACCCTGGGGAAGCTGTTTTGTTCACTTCGCTAAAGAAGAACCACGGTCGATCGTTTATGTTTAAAGTTGGGCTATGAGAGAGTAAATGTAAACGCATTTTTATGTTTGGGCAAAGGAAACGATGTGGCCAATCATCTGCAAGTCTTTATGAATCCAGTTGAAATGTATGATTCGTTTGCGTGGCAAAACGTGACATGCCCAAACAAAAAGTGGATCCTATTGCTTGCCAACCAGGTAAAGATTTTAACTTCTGAGTGTATTAGCCCAGGAGCTAGTAGACATTTGTAACAACATCTCGAGTACAAAAGGTTTGAGTGATTAAATATTGTTGACAGCCTGACAGAGATCCCTGAAACGCGATTCTTAATTGTTGCAAATGGTGCCTTAAGAGAGGGGGCCAAGACAAAGTTTGTACAGGTCAAATTTTAATTGATCCAGTCATGTTTAACAAGTAGAGCAACTTTATTTTGTCGAACCGTAAGGATTCAGAGGTATATTTGTATCATGCAAAGTTTGTAATCTCCAATGCAAAGTTTAGATAGCCATAAGGGCTAAAACAGCAAACAAGGGTCAAATTTTAATGTTTTGCCCTCCGATTCGAGAAAAAAAATGGGGGGGTTGGCAAATTAATTGAGTGGAGTTCTAGATTAAAATAAGGAATATTTTTGACTGTCCAAATGCTTGCCTCCAAAGTATGGGGACACAGGTCAAGCCCATTGGAATTGCAATTACTTGAAAACTTCTGTGCCCCCAACATCGGTATAGCATTTCAAGCAGTCCTAACTTTCTTATTTTTATCTTATGAAACTCCACCAATAATTCGCACCCTTTTTTTTATCCAAGTCGGAGCAACTTTAAAATTTGACCTTTTATACAACTGAATTGACCTTTTAATTGATTTTTTCCTGTTTTAGGCTATATCTCTGAAACTTTAGGCTATATCTAGTACAACTAGACCGTTTCTGGATCCTTGTGATTAGACAAATAAATACATGGGTAACTACTTTTCAACCATGATTGGATCAATTTAGAAATTTGACTCCTTGTACAAACTTTGTCTTGGCCCCCTCTCCTTAAGGAACTATTGCTGCACTTAAGAATTACGTTTCATGGGACTCTGTCAGTCTGTCAACAACATATTTAATCACTCAAACCTTTTGTACTTGAGATGTGTTACAAATGTTTGGCTAGCTCCGGGGTTAAATGGTGTCATGGACCATGCCCGTAACCATTGGGGCGAGGGCGGACGCCCCCATTCTGAAAAGCGCAAAAATCCTAAAATAGCTAAAAAGGACAAGACGCTAAATTAGTGGCTTTCATGCTATTTTGTCGAATGAAAGGTTAGAAAGTTCGCTTTTGAATATATCACCCCTTCCTCTAAGTATTTGTTCCCCCACTACCAAAATAATTTTGTTTAAAGGTTGATCGGAGATTTCGAAATCTAGTCCCCTAGAAAATATATGACAATCACCGCAAAACAAAAAGTGAGGTATCGGTATTTTTGTTGTCAGATGAAGGAGCAATTCCCATTAATCCAAGGCAGGGTCCGCTCCGTGTTTTTGTGTGTGTTTTAAAGGGTTTTAAGGTGACTGGGAAGCGGTAAATCTTCTTCAATTTTCAATATTTTTACTGGCAGCAATTCTGACAAATAATTACTATACAAATTACAGTATACTCTAAAAATTATTCAATCAAAACACTTACAGAATTGTAGAGATTTAAAAAAAAGCACTGATAAATACGTTAATTTAGTAGGTCTATCCAATGTCAAACAAATTTTTATGGTGCATATACTGTAAAATTCAGTTATTTTTTGTGTATAAAATATATGCATTACACGGTTAAATATATACAGTGAATTTGGATGGAAACCTGTAAAAGCTGTAGTTTATAGGATTTTGTTGGCAGAATTCCTGCCAGTGATTGTTTTCCTGGTAACTTTTAGTGATTAATGTAATAATTGAAAATCCATAATTGTAATGTGCCTGCATAATTGGACAAAATACTTGCTATATTTCCACATTACAGCTAAGCCCACATAGCAGGCATATATTGGCCCAACAATTGTTCCCCATCGGTAATCTTGGTATCGGCATTTATGTGGTGGCCTTTATTGGTCCTTTATTGGCTTTCCAAGGGCAATATTGGTATTCCGTTGGTAATCTTGGCATCGTGGCTATTGCATATTGCGCCAATAATGGTTTTCCATTGGCAGCTGTGGCATCGGCTTCATATCGGCACCCCTTACTGGTCCAATATTGGTGAAGAATATTGACCCAAGACAAGCAGTCAATATAGAGCCAATTATTGGGATAATATTGGCCCATTATTGACTTAAAGCAATTGATTGCTTAAAAATAGCAGGGCGAGAACTCAGTCAAATACATATAGGAATACACTAATATCTCAACAATGGGTGTTTTAAACAGAGCACATTATTTCAATGAATTATACTATATTATACCAGATTCATTAAAAATATTAACTATGTAAGTAGCTCGAAATTATCTAATTAATTTATTTAAAAATAGCAGCTTGAAAATAATTGTTGTAAGAGAACATAGGGCCATCATTGGCACAACATTGGTTCAATCATTTGGAGCATAGTGTATATTGGATTCGGAGGGCAATACTCAATTTATGGGTCAAGCCTGAGTTGAAAAAATATTGGGCGAGACGAGTCAGCCTAATATTTTTTCATTCGGCCGACCAATAAATGTGGCATTGGACAAAAAGAATCCATGTTTTACATTATATGTTTTGGATACTTGTGTCCCTATATTACTATACACATTTCATTTTAAAAGTAGGTACATGTACAGTACCGGAACCATAATTTATACGCTATAGAAGGTGATGCCATGGAAAGGCAGAGCAAATAGTACCAATAGACACTCTGAACACTAGTAAAAACGAGCAAAAGCAATGGAACCACCAAACACTGGTAACACACCCGCCTGAATCCACCGCGACCAAGGACCCGCCAAAATGTGGACACCACTAAAGAACATAGATCACCTAACACCATGAACCATCAAAGGCGCGAGACCAGCCAGTCATTCAATAAAAGACATTAAACAACAGAACCACCCAACACTGGTAACCACCCAACACTGAACCACCAAAAGAACCCAAACCACCCAAGCATGGAACCATGCACATTGGGACACCCAACACTGGAAAAACCACCCAGCCTTGACACCACCCAAAACCTGGAAGAAAGACGCCTCACGACCACCCCCACCAACAAATGAACATCCTTAAATGTATCAACCAATCAGTCGCATGTGCATAATATATGATTATATTCTCATCCCAGGGTGGACATCCTAACTCTACACGAAGAGCCTATATAGCATATATGGATAGGGATTGTAGTCCGGTGGTGAAAAATGGGCACCCATGGTTTTCCTGCTGGAATTTGAGACTCAAAAACTCTCATTTTTATTGGGTCCTCTATCATGTGGACTAGTAATATAGACGAAGTTCTCAAAACATATAATGAATAATGGATGGCTTATGGCCAATATTGGGCCCATGAGCAAAATATATTTTTCCAATATTGTAAGCCAATATAGGGTCAATAAATAATAAATATTGGTCCAGTATTGGACCACCATTGCAGTACTATCTGGGTAAGTACTGTCTTTCTGATCCTTTTTATTGTTAAAATTACAGTGCCGGTTATTTCGTCAAATACAAGATGTTAGTAGTGGTAATATGGTTTAAACAAAAATATGAATTGTTAGCTGTGTCTTTACCTGACGTATATATATTGTCAGATGTCTTGACTGTCTAAGCGATGATCCGGGCGCTGAGCATGGCAAAAGGAGCTTTAGTAACTCAAAAGTAAACATATTTTTAGCAAATCTGTGAAATATTTTTAAAGAAGCTGATTTCAACTGATTTTGGTATGTAAAGGCGTTAACATTTACAAAAAAGTGAGTTATCGTAGGGGGTGGGGAAATTGGTTTTTCGGGAGTCAAAGGTCAATAACAGGGGTCAAATTTTGAAATTGATCCAATCATGTTGAAAAGTATACCAAGTTAATAGTTTAATCATAAGGCTTCCAAAAAGGTATAGTTTGTACTATCTGCGGCCGAAAGTTTTGGAGTTATAGGCTAAAAACAGCAAAAATCAATAAAAAGGATCATTTTCAGTTGTATAGGGGTCAAATTTTAAAATTACTCCGATTTGGATAAAAACGCTGCAAATTATTGATGGAGCTCATAGGATTAAAATAAGGAATAGTTTTGACTGTCTTAAATGCTTAGTTCCCAATGTAGGGGGCACCAAAGGTCAACATCCATTGCATCCAATGGGGCTTGACCTTGTCCCCCCCAAGAGCAGGAGACCAATATCACTCATCAGCCATACCTACAAGCTCTTTGAACGTCTCCTGCTCAATCGTATTGCACCTGTGATAGAAGAACACCTCATACCAGAACAAGCAGGTTTGCGGCCAGGCAAATCAACAACAAGCCATGTACTCAACTTAACACATTGCGGATGGTTCCGAGAGGGGTATGGTAACCGGAGTTGTGTTCGTCGATCAGCAGCCTATGACACTGTTAATCACAGATACCCACTCCATAAGATTATGGAAATCATCAAGGACATCCGTTTGACTGAGCTTATCAAAGGATTGCTGGCAAACAGGATGTTCTTTGTTCAGTTCGGAGCACAGAAGAGCCGATGGCTTAGGTTCAAGAATGGACTACCACAAGTGAGCGTGCTTGCGCCTCTCCTGTTGAACATGTATACCAACGACCAACCTAGGAGTGCAGGAACCTGTCGTTTTACTTTTGCAGACGACAACTTCACAGTTGTTGAGGAGAGACTCTCCAAAGCTTTGGATGAACTCACTCCTTATTATAAGGAACAGGCCCGTAGGCAGGGGGCCACACCCCCCAAATTCCACAAAAGGGGAAAAGGTCCACTTTTTGCTGATTCTTTGGTTAAAAAAGTAAAAAATTAAGAATAATTTTACCAAGAAAGTCCACTTTTTGGTGATAAAATGTTCAGAAAGTCCAAATACGGACCATTTTTTTTGGGGGGGATAGGTCCACTTTTACCCCAAAAAAAGTCTACCTTTTCGAAAAAGGTCCACTTTTTCGAAGTCCCGCAACCCCCCAATATATCCTGCGTACGGCCCTGATAAGGAAAACAAATCGACCCAAGACACAGGTGTGTGCTTTCCATCTACGCAACCGTGAAGCCAAACGTCAGCTTAAAGTTACCTGGTCTGGAACACCCATGGAGCACTGTGATAACCCTGTCTACCTAGGAGTTACCTTGGACCGCACTCTCTCTTATAAGACCCACATCGAGAAGACGAAGAGTAAAGTATGTTCACGCTATAACATCTTGAACAAAATCAATGGCACAAGATAAGTTGGGGTGCTCGCCCATATACCATAAGTTCGACGGCAATTGCCCTGTGCTACTCATGTGCAGAGTATGCTTGCCCTGTATGGGAAAGATCAACCCATGCTAAGAAGCTTGATTCAGCGTTAAATGCCTCCTGCCGCCTTATCACCGGATGCCTCCGCCCAACATCAACGGAAAAATTATACATCCTAGCAGGAATTGCTCCACCAGACATCCATCGTAGCGTAGCGAGCATGCAAGAGCTAGCGTAGCTGTCAAGTATATAATGTGAAGCACCCTATGTCTAGAGTGACAGATACCTGCTGCCAACCGCCTCAAATCCAGAGAGAGTTTCTTAAGCAAAGTCCAACATCTTGAAACAGTCTCTAAGGAGCTTAAGAGAGTCCCCTTGTGGAAAGAAAGACTTGCCACCAACCAAGTAGCCATCTATTGGTATTAACCGGAGTGAGCATCTCCCACCTGTAGTTGACTTCTCATGGGCTGAATGGCGATGTCTCAACAGATTGAGAAACAGAATTGGCCGATCTATTAGGTTACCTTGCAGATCAGGACACTACCTGTGGTTGTAGAACAGCACCACAGACAATGGGGCATCTCTTGGTATGCCTACTGCTGGAGCAACAATGCACAGACAAGGATCTTGTTGAATTCAGTGAAGAAGCCAGACGTAGTACCCATCTCTGGCTGGATCATATTTGAGAACCACTGCTTGGACACGATAAGAAGAAGAATTGATTGTTGAAGTTGTAATTGAGTAAACCAGACTCAAATTAGCTAAGTTAATAATTATTCAAAGTTATAACAAAAATACAATTTGTAAAACCAGAAAGGACACAAACATGCACAAATTTAGTAACTTATTTTCACTTCAATTTTTAATAGATGGTTAAAAAATCTTTTGTTGTAGCCCTTTAATTTTTTTGTATGATATTTGTTCATTTTAAATCGCAATATATTAATTTGAAAGGAAAATAATGTAAATAAATTCAATATTATTCTATAAGGTAGCGTAATATTGTGATTAAGTATTTGGTTTCATATAGAGGGTCTAAGGTTTGATTCCCAGCTAGGCTTACATGTATAAAAGTTACATGATTAATTTACAGCTAAATTAATCAATAATGCAATGTAAAACAAAGTACCTCAAAATCTTTCTTTTTCGTTTTTCCTCTTTTCTTTGCCCTATTTCCCCACATACCTACAACAATATTTGGAGTTTCAGCAAGTTGATTAATAATAATTGAACTAACTTGATAATTTCTCTGTGTAGTTACAAAATAAGCCCAATAAAGAGGTGTGATTTTGAGTACATTGTACATGAGGACCATACAGTTGTATGATTAAAATATTTTTCAGCCACATCTCAATTCAAAACATGATTATGGAGCTAATTTAAAAGGATTACTCATTGAAATTTCTCAATAAAACTGAATGCAAACCCGAGTAACTTAATTATATGCGTAGATACAGGGAAATTTCCCCTTTCATTTCAATAACGCAAAGATTCTTAACATGAAAGAATTTCATTTCATTTTCAATAAATACCTCTTTGATAATCGGAAATTATGGCAAGTTCAATGAAATCAAACGTCAGAAGTGTTTTGAAAGACAATTAGCATAAGCACCCAATAGAAAGACCAGTAAACTGCCTGATGGGGGGGTAGGTATGTTTTTCAAATTGTTAAATTTGAGTCTTCTAGCTTATTTGAGATTAGAGCAGATATGAAAGTGTAAACGTCCAGGCTTTATTTGGTTTTTTTTTAGAAATAGGGACTTCCGTTATATTTTAGGCTCGATTTAGTACGCAAGTGTCGAACGTTCGATGCATTTTTGTTCAAACATTTGTATGTGGAAAGTGCTCACCTGTGATCAGGCCCGTTTAAGCCGGGGGGGGGGGGTGTGCGGGGATGCGATGTACCACCCAAATCTGCAACATTCCAAAAAAGGTCCACAAAAATGTGTGCGAGCGCGCGAGCTAGAAAAAAAGGGGTTTTAGGTTTTTTGGTCACCAAAAGGGCAATAGTTGGGACAAAAAGGTCACTTGCCAAATTTACACCCTTATTATGAAAATGTACACATTGTGGAAAAACGTCCACTTTCTGGAAAAATGCACCCTCAGAAAAAAATCATGTATTCATTAAATCAATTCTAATTCAAAAATAAACAATTTAGAAACCTCACCAGGTCCTCTTTTTTATCTTCATTGCACGTATTTTGCCTGTATACACATTATTATATATATAAGGTATTAAAGAGCTTCCTGTAATACCAGCCATTCAAGTTATGTTGTGTGGAAACTTGGATATCATCTCGTTGTTTATAGAGGTCTTTTAAATAATTTAGGCCTACTAGATGTCAAATATCATCCACAGTCAATAGAGGTCTTTCACTCACTCCTGCAGAACCTATAAACAAAAGGCTTAGTTCTCGAATATTCGTCTTCAGCTCAATTTAATACCCGACCTCAAAGTACTTGTGCTATTCAAAGTAGTGACCAATACTTATATGCTACATATCCAACATGAATGTAGTTCTTTAGATTTAGTCTCCAGAAATTTGGATGGACTTTGCATTTCGGGCAAGATGGCCCGTAATCTGAAAGGGGGAAGAACCTTATTGCCAAAAGTCGGTTTAAATCAAACCAAACGGTTCGTATTTGATTCTAAAACGCTCGTATTATTCACTTCCTAGTGGCGGACAACATTGATCGCGAATCATTAATCCGAAAACACATTCCGTACCTAAAAAATGGAGTCAAGAACTTCTAAAATGTCATTACTAATGTACCAAACTTTAATCGCCCAGTGGCGTAAACCAGCGGGGGGGGGGGGGGGGGGGGGAAGAGGGGGGCGACTGCCCCCCGGACAACTAAATGGGGACGGAGAGAAGGGGTAAAATGGGGACGGGAAGAGAAGGGGGAAAAGAAGGGGAAAGAAGGAAAAGAAGAGGGAGAAAGAAGAAGAAAAGGAAAGGCGGAAGGAGAAGGGAAAAGAGAAGAAAAGGGGAAGGAGAAGGGAAAAGGAAACAAGGGAAGAGACGGGAACAGAAGAGGAGAAGGAGAAGAATGAATAAGGGACGAAAAGGGGGAGAAGGGGAAAGGACATGTGAAGAGAGAAGAAAAGGGAGGAAAAAAGGGAGGCGAATGATTAATATCCATAATCTTTTGTAAGTACTATTGAATTTTTTCATTAAGCTCACACCCCCCCCCCCCCCCCCCCCCCGCTTTTCAGAATTTTGAACCAACTGGAAAAAACAGATGGGTCAACCCGGAGAGCTAGAGAGCCGGAAAAACATTGGGGAAAATTCCTTGAGTATCTGCCCACCCGGAGGCTCGTGTCTGGTTACGCGCTCTGAATCGCTCATTTCAAAAACGAGTGTGTGAAATGTCCAGCTTTCAACAAATTTGAAGGTTTAAATTGACCCGTTCCTTTTCGTCATATCAAAAGCGTATTATAGGTAGATTTCAATTAAGTGAGACTCCATACATATTCCAAGGAGATGATTCCATAGGGGGTGATGGTTCAATTCCCTAGACTAGGCCTTTGTGCCATTACAAAAACATCTTGGTCCCTTGTACATGTTACTTACAGATCGGCTTTACTGGAAACTGATGCATTCAGTTTACCATGGTATGTTTAATGAGAGGAAGGACGTGTCAAATCGCTTTGTGATATAGGTTTCCAGGTCAAATATCCTGGTATCAGAGCAATTGTAATTTTGGGAAATCAAATGTCAAGAGGACTTACAATATCAAAAAATAGAAAAGGACAGAACAAATGACCACTTGAAAAGATCAAATCACAACAGGTAAATCAAAGTTCATAGTGAAGTCAAATGTCCACACATGGAAATCGTTATGTAATTCGGTGCTTATCAGTGCATGTCCTTTCACTCGGGATCATCAAAATGTTACATAGGCAATTCAAAGGTCAGTTGGCAGTGAAACACTTCAACATTGCCTTACTAGAGGAATATCAGATACCACACAAAGCGCGTCTTGATGACGCTTTACCGGAGGAGGGGGGAAAATGAAACTGAACATGCTGAATTTAAAGCTGTATTTTGTCAGTGAACATGAATAAACCTATAAGTGAACAATAGACTCAGAAAAGGCCCGTAATCAGAGATTCCCGATGAGGCCGCACTAATTTTCAAACAAATCCTGTTTTGCATTTATGTAATGCTTGTCCATTTCAGAGGTGTGAACTAATAGTTAAGCTCAAACTTTGTTACAAAATTCGGCAGGGTAAAATTAGGAGGGGGCGAAAACATCTAGGGGATGAACGGACAAAAGAACTCATATAGTTAAAAATCCATAATTTACGCAATTTTTGCGTAACCCCTGATTTTCCGGAATTTGAAATTCTCAGGGGGGCGGGCCCCCGCGCCCCCGCTCCCCACCCCCCCCCGGCGCCGCCCTGAATTCCGGAACCGGATTTTTGTTATACACGGTATCCTATGGCACTGTTTATAAGGTGCATAAGTTGCTGCCATGAAACGAAAAATACTATTCATCTCTAACTTTTTTAATTAACCATTTAGGTGATTCTAGGGGGAAAATTTATCAACAAATTGAGATTTAATCAATTTTGCCAAAGGTGT
>JAMKCH010044341.1:0-12650 GCA_023653785.1 Ophioderma brevispina
ATCTGGCCCTCACGGTAGTTATTGATTAAATAAAAGTATGTTTTATCATGCATACTACCTTGAAATTACAAACTGCAAGTAGGTCTGAGAAGTCGCTGCCATAAAGTGGAAGAGCGCCATACCAATATGTGCGTATATGATGACAACGCGACGACCATATTGATCTGCCAGAGGTCCAATGAAAATATTGCCCAGCAAGATGCCAAGCATAAACGTTGACTGCACTACACCAACGTATTCTTTGTTTTCGCAAACAAGATCCCACTGTGGATATAATCCAAAAGTATTAGTTTATTAAATTTATCATGAATATAGTTTAATTTGTAGGGAGCCATGTACAGGCCAACTTCTTTTCAGAGAGAGATGTACGGCCCGATTTTCGGACTCGGGGTCTTGGGAACTGTTTTATCTCTCAAAGTTACGCAGTGGGGATTTCATTTTTTTTCGGCAAAAAAAATAGCGTTCCCTGTTCGCTTCCATTAAAAATGCATTCCCGCCTGGTTTTATGAAATTTCTCACCCTAAAATGAAGGTCATGTCCCCCCTCTCTCCTTGATGCAAATGTTCATATCCCAACTTTCGCTCGCAATTTTTTTCGTATTACCTCCTAAAAACCTCGACCAACACCCCACGTAAATAATTACCCTCCCGTTAGGAACTGGAATTTTGAACAATTTGAAGGTTTTCAAACGGAAATTCGGGGGCAAGAATGTTCCTATAAGAGGTCATTAAGAACTTGTGTTTCATCTGGCGGTCTTAGCAATCGCTGGGGGAGAGTGGCCGATTAAAAAAAATCAGCAAAATAGCTCAAAATTACAGTAGCCGAGGGTCCATACAGTTAACAGGTGTGGCAGGAGATATAGTCCTCTGGACATCCCACAGTCCGCCTCAGTGGCGTAACGGACCTACCCGCTCTGAGGGGGCAAATTTCCCAGTCTTGGGAAATTTTCCCTCTCAGGGGGGTCAAAAGGCCAATTTTTCCCGGTCAGAGGGCTAAAAAACGGCTGATTTAGCATGATTTTTTCAAATTTTTTCCCGGCCAAAGTCGTCAGGGGGGGGGCAACTTGCCTCCTGCAAAAAAAAAAAAAAAAAAAACCCCCCCGCCTGTTACGCCACTGGTCCGCCTACAACGGTGAAGAATAGGGTACTCGATTCAGTTGACTCTTCATGCAACATTAGTTTCATGCTATTCAGTTGTCGTCTATGGACTATGGCTCCTGCCGGATCATATCTCCTTTTACACCGGCATTTCGAGGATGCATCCATGCAAGCTGCCAGAAAACGATAAATTCACAAACAAGGTAAAATCATATTTAGCACACACGGACCAGCATTTCTAAATAGTATTGATTTAAACAAAAAGATGCCTACCTCGGACACAATAGAAGTGAAATTGGTTTTGTCGAATATGTATTTCTTACAAGACGTTTGACATGGATCGTCGTCTTCATTTACTCTTTCCTCACAACGGAACTTGGGAACCTTTCCCAGGAAGACTTGAGCAACGGCTAAGATGGCTCTAGCTGACGAACCATAACATAACAGTACAAAAAAGAACATCTGGGCTCGCCCAAATTCGCCGATATTATGGAGAACAGCATCGAAATCTTTGACATGTTTGCCATTTGTACTTGGGTGAGTCTCCTGTGAACCCATGTGAACTCAAAATAATTTTAAAAATCCATCATAAAGTTTGGACGGGATGTGTCGCACTTCTGTGTTTCTGTGTACCTTAGGTGTATTGGACGTTCGATATTGTGGAAAACGGGGACCTATGTAATACAGATTGTTTTAAAACCATTTAGGACGGGGACCCCCCATGCTTGTATTTTTAGGGGTCCCCGTTTTACAGATTGCTGGGTTAATCTGTTAAACCTGGAACCCCAAAAGGGCCCAATTTTTAATCACAATCAGCCTGTAATAAAACAAAAAGCCCTCAGCATCTTGTAATAAAATAGGCCTATATCGCTCGGATGAATGCAACGACCCACAGACGTTGAGTCATTTTGATCTATATTCACAGAAGAACATTTTTGGTTTCTATTGGCTTCTATAAGGTAATGTCTATAATTATAGCAGGTATATTCTGCATAGGAAATGTATTCTATGATATAAATTCATATTAATGTCTTCTTGATAAAGTAGAGTTAAATAGTTATTACAAAGAAGAGAAGCCATTAGGCTGCCAAGTATCTTAATGTGAAACACCCTATCTTTGGACAGATACCTGCTGCCAACCGCCTTCTTAAATCAAGAGTTTCTTAAGCAAAGTCAAAACCTCTTGAAACAGTCTATAGACTTAGAGAGTCGCCTGTGGAAAGAAAGGACTGAATCGCCATCCACCAAGTAAATCTATTGGTATTGAACCTGGTGGAGCATCTCCCACCTGGAGTGGACTCTCATGGGATGAATGGCAATGCCTCAACAGACTGAGAACTCTAATTGGCCGATCTAAGGTTTCATTGGGCTACTGGAAGCAGATCAGGACATATACCTCGTGGTGGGAACAGGACACGGACCATTGGAAACATTTTCTTGGTCTGCCCACTGCTGGGCAAACCTGCACAGACAAGGACAAGGACCTTGCGATCCGTTGAAGCAGCCAGTCGTTGTACTCATATTTGGCTGGATCATATTTGCGAACCACTGTGTTTGGACCGCGATAAGAAGAACCCAACTCAATCAAGAAGAGCGGTGGCCGGTGAAACATCAGCACTACTATAAAGCTACTATAGATAATTATGCAGGCTTTTCAATATACACGTTTATGTTGTACCCTTGCCGTGTAATCCGTTAAGGCATCGGCAATTTATTCTGAAAGAATTCATTCGAAAGAGAGAAAAAAATCACAGGGATCTCCCAAGACGGGAACACCCCACAATATTGAACGTCCAATGCAAATAAGTAACTGCAAATAAGAAGATATATAAGTTCCCACATTTGGAGGCCCGTTGGATCCGTTTTTACAGAACCCTTTTTCTTTAGACGTGAGAAAAAATGGAACCAATCGGACAAACGTTAGTTAAATCTCTCAATAGGGTTCTTTTACAGATTACTAACGGGGTACATTAGGGGGTCCACCCATTTTCTGGGATCCCCTTTTTAAAAGATTAATTATACCCCGGTGACCCCTAGAAAATTAAAATTATTTCTAGAGGGGTCCCCGTTTTACAGTTACTTAGGGTGAGCTATTAACGGGAACCCCAAAACGGTGACCCCACAATATCTATCTTCCAATGTAAATAAGTAATACTAAGAGCTATAGCTCATTGGTGTCTCTGTCGTGGGGTCCCTTATAAAGTAACAGCCTACAGGCACCCATTTAGTCTCGGCCATTAGCTGCCATTACGTACCTTGACGGGATGCCTGAAAGGAAAGGATTCCTGTGCCTGGCCATCATGAAATTAATTGTCTCTAGATCTAACAGCCAGATAGCTTGTGGTTCGTCTATGTGTACAGGCGTCATGGTACAGTTCGCCTTAACTTAGGTTAAGGCATAGGGGGCTCCGTTACAAGCTGTACACTCAGAAGCTGGTCCAGCACCATAGAGGAGTGTCAAATCGCGTGAAACACATTCTTCAATGAATGAATTTGGGCCCTGAAGACGAGGTTAGAACGACTTTGGGGTTTATTCCTTATTGAAATGCGTTTCACACGATTTGGCAGCCCACAACTCCCTCCCAGTCTAGATGGGCGAACACTGCAATCTGATCAAGTTTTACCGTCTTTCCACTCTCGATTGAAAGTCAACCAGTTAACCTGGAAGTCAGCTTCTGACCTCAAAGTTTTTTGGTGACTCAGCTACTCAAGGACAACAGTCTTGCCGCGAAAATCCCTGGTGTAAAGTAAGTCGTTTTCAACGACTCGGGTTTTAGGACGTTTGTGTGGGGGTAAACGCAGAAGGTTCGCGATAGTCTTTGTTTAACCACGTTGCAGAATTGTAGTACCCGTACCCATACCCTACCCCCGTAACCCATACCCGGGTACAAAATTGCGTACCCGTACCAGACCCATAGTCCTTCGTCGACCCATACACGTACCCGTACCCATAACTTAATCACATGCTGGACCAGATGTAGAAGTAACATTGTCCGGCGTACACTCATAGTCCGGAAACAATGGTTAACAATAGGGCAATCGATTCAGTTGTACTCTTTACGCAACATAGTTTTTCACGCGTTATTCCGTTATCGTGTATGTAGCCCAGGACTATGGGCTTCTACCGCTGGACTATATCTGCTTTAAAACCGGACCGTACCCGTACCCATGGTCTCGGACCAGTACTCGTACCCGTTACCCATGGTAGTGGACCCGGAACCCGTACCAGGACACATGGGTCTCGGACCCATTTACCCTACCATTACCCATGGTATTGGACCAATACCACCCCCCCCCCCCCCCCCCCCCCCCCCCCCCCCCCCCCCCCCCCCCCCCCCCCCCCCCCCCCCCCCCCCCCCACCCCCCCACCCCACCCCCCCCCCCCCCCCTTCAAAAAATAAACCCCCCCCCCCCCCCCCTTACCCACGGTTTCGGACCCGTACCGATACCATAGTCTCAGACCCGTCTCCGGTCCCAATAACCCATGGTCTTATTGTAACCATACCAGTTACCATGTTGTTGTTGCCATAATTCTTGCCTGTACCCGATGATGTAAAATTTAAAAACAAAAAACTAACTGGACCGGTATTCTTTGTTTTTAGGGATATTAATGGAGTTAATTTTGTTGTTACTTTGATGAATGTTAAAGTTGCAACAATGGGATTTAACTCGGGGTCCTAAAAAAATATTTTTTTTTTGCACTGATGTAAGCTTCCCCATATGGGAAGGACTAAGCCAGGAATTAGTTCTTTGGTACAAAAAAAAATGAAATTTCAAATGTTGTGCTTTGATCAAATAGAAAATGTTTTATATGAAATCATATAAGTAAACTCTAATTTACCTTTTGTTTTCAACTTTCCACCTTTGATACTACCATTCTGTAGCCAAAATACCACCAGAAAATCAAAATATTTATCTCTTGCTGCACCTTTAATTTTATTACATTCCAAACTATTTTCAGTGTATCTAAAGTTTTGTCACATAAAAATTACAGATTACCACCATGGATATACTAGTATGCACTATGCAGTACTATGTACCACGTATGCCTTAGTGCTTTTCACAATAAATTTGCCACTGTAGCCTTAAAACTCTCCCCCAATATTGAATGACTTTACCATAGGGGACACTTACATGTATCGCAACAATTCATTGGATAGTGACAATATTTGAAAAGTACTGAGTTCTTCCCTTTTCTGCCACTTTTTTCAGTTGATAAAAATTAAGGATTCCACAGACTCACCCTTCATTCCTTATATCTATTCCTGCAAATTTCAAATCCATATTGACTCGTTCAGGTGATCACGGATAAGGTTATAAGTTTTGGGAACTCTGTGACACTTATATGTACCAGGTATAATACTCAAAGGTATGTACCCGTACCTAAAAGACTCAGTTACCATACCCACCCCCCCCCCCCCCTTGGACCCACGTACCCGTACCCAATGGGTTGTCGTAAGCGGGGAACCCGTATCCCAACCCGTACCAATGGGATTGGACCCGTACCCGTACCCATACCCATTGACTTTGTCACAAGGTGGACCCGTACCCATACCCGTAACCGTGGTCTGGGACCGACCCGTACCCATACCCGTAACCCATGATCCGTAAAAACCACACTACAAGGTCTGCCACGTTGTCCCTGCTAGCTGATAGGACCCGGTAGTTTATCTGTCCATCGAGTATTTTACAGTTACAAGGTTAACACAGGGACTAAGCTAGACTAGTTGTAATAAAAGCGTTTGCAAAGAAAAACATTGTGCCATAATGCAGTGTGGTAACGTAGAAATAATTTACTTGGTAGCCTTATTTACTTAATTGACCCAAAAAATAAAAAAGGAAGGAAAATACTTACTGGGCCAATTTTAATTTCCATAATTCTTACCAATACTTACAATGCTTATAGGGCTACAAACAATTGGTTAATTGAACAAACTTTATGTTAATGTTAGTGGCATTCAGTGGCGTATCGGGCGCCCACTCTGAGGGGGAAAATTTTCCAGTTTGGAAAGTTTCCCTCTCAGGGGGTCAAAAGGCCAATTTTTTCCGTCAGAGGGCTAAAAAAACCGGAATGATAGCAGGGATTTGCGAAATTTTTCCCGGCAAAGTCGTCAGGGGGCGGGGGGGGGGGGCACCCCACGCCTGTTTAAGCATGGTTGGCATTGCGTTTCAGTTGGCCCATTTCTGTTAAACGCACTTGATTCAGGCAAAAACGGAATATTTAATAAGGATAATAGACTGTCCTCTGGCATGCATGCATAAACCCTGTCCAAGATTTAGTATAATTATTGATGATATTGTCTTAACCCCTCGTCTTACAGGGGGGGGGGGGGTGGTTACCACCCCCCCTACCGAACTTCGTTCTGGTGCGCTAAAAACCCCCGCTAAAAAAAATCGTAAAAAGCTTCTAGGTAACGTTCTCTCACCTTCCGGCCATTGTAGCGAAAAAACAATGTTGAAGGTAGCACCTTCACCCGGGTTAGGGTATGCGTCAAAGTCGAAGGGTAAGGGGGGGTGGTTGCCACCCAAGGATATTATATGGGGATTTTGAAAATATTATGCCACAGTATGGCTCTAAAAAAACGACCCATTATAATTCTCTGTGTTTTATGTTTGTGATTCAAAACTAGCAAATTTCCATCAGTTAGAGCTGAAAAAACCGCATGAAAATCTGATATTCTTACGTTTTTTGCGCCAAATTGGATTTTCGCTATTTTCTATTGGGGAAAAAATGCCATTTTGCCGACTCGCGGTATGATGACGTCATTGGACGCCTACTAGGTACGGTGTACTTATAATTGGTATCACATGGAAAGAGGAGGACCCACGCTATCCATGGTATCAAAATCTAAAGCATCGGGTGATATAAAAAATTCTCGAGGGGGGTGGTAACCACCCCCCCACCCCTGGTAAAACCGTGTTACAAAAACGGCTGGTAAGACGAGGGTTAAAGCACATGGGAACCCAATACTTGTGGTCCTACACTTTGGAATGCATTTGATCGTGGAAAATGACTGCCCTGTGAATTACCTAACCATGTTTAGGCAAAAATAGCTCAAAAATGCATGAATAAATACCTATTTTTGACGGTACGTAACGCTACACCATAGCATATACGAAGTGAAGATGCCATGTTTTAAACTATTCTAAAAAGGTTTCCCAATGATAGCAAAATTGATAGAAGCCAATTTGAATAATTGATGTTATGTAGCTTCAATGCTTTTTTTATGCCCATGAGAAAAAAATGAAATATTTTTTTTTTTTTTTTTTTTTTTTTAATTTTTGCGATTTTCTTGCTCTGCTCATCGTGCACTTCACACTAATATGATATGCTATATAGTCATCATATCCTTAGTGCGGTACCCACAGGGATTTGTCAAGGGACCTCTTGATTTAATCTGGTATATGCTGGTCCTTTGGAATGATGAATTGGTGCCACATAGCGGCACTTAGACAAATGATTATGCAGATGACACCACAGCAGGATTTAGACTGCAGCAATCCAAGACAGCTGAAAACAATTACAACAAAATTGGAAAGTTTATCTCTGATGTTAAGATCTTGGGCCACCACCAATGGGCTTATGCTGTACGAATGATTCGAAGACGAAGATTGTGCATTTTCATTCTAAGCATCGCACTCATTCCAGTCACCAGCTATTGTTATCAGTGATGCCAGACTCAACACTGCCGACTCTGCTCAAGCCTCTTAGTGTTACACTGGATCGGACACTTCAAATGAAAGATCAAAGACCACATCTAGGAACATATCGCACGGCCCATGCGTCTTTTGGAATCTACAAGATGGCGGATCCGTAGGTATTTAGATCAACCTACCGCAGAGCGCTTGGTTCACGCTAAGGGGTCCACTAGATTAGACTGAAATTAAATTCTTGGTTGGTGGTCTTCCTTTCAGTTCATGTTGCCCTTTACAACGTGTACAGCACTCAGCAGCGAGACTTGTCACTTTGACAAACCGATAAGATCACATTTCGCTGTTCTGCCACAATCTACGTGGCTCAAAAGTAAAAATCGGACCGCATCGTTCAAACATCACTCATACCTATAAGGATACGAAAATGCTAGGCTCCAAGTTACCTCGAGGAACTATCTATGATCATAATCAGCGTATAATCCAAGTATTTCTCAGTACGCTAATGTCGAAAGGTCTTCTTCGTGCTGGTCCACTAAGTAAAACTAGTATGGGGATCGGGCTTTTGCCATTGCAGTCTCTGGATGTGGAAACAGCCCTCCAGGTTGATGTTAGCAATGCACCAAAATGTCTCCACTTTTAAAACTAGATTGAAAACATCCCTTTTTTTTATCAGACGTGAGTTAGTTTGGGTGGCAATTGGTCATATGCTAAACCTCTTTCTTTTTTACTAATTTAAATGTTAAATATTAGGTTTATATTTAGTTTATATTGTATTTCATTTAATTATAAAAAAAAAGGCCGAAGGCAGGAGGGGGGACCGCCCAGAACTTCCGTCTCGTAACTTCACACGCGACTCCCTCGTCTAACAGCTCTTCCCTCCCTCACCACCTCCCCCTCACCACTTCCTTTAAAACCCCCACCCTACACCAATTCTACCCAACCATGAACACCCTCGTTCCTGCAGCATGACAAACCCTGCTACCCCCCAACTCTCACCTCGCCAACAACCAACCCAGCAACTCCCTTCCACCAACTCCTCTCCCCCACCTCAGACCCACTCCCCTCACCACAAACCCCACACACACACAAAGACAAGCACCACTCAACACAGCCCCCCCCCCCCTTAAACTCTTCCCCCAAACATTGAACCTCCCCAAACCAACGCCTAACATGCCAACCCAACCACACACCACCACAAACCCTATTGTCTTCCTACCCACTCCACCCCCCCTCAAACCTTCCGGTCCAACGTCCCCAGACCCCCCCCTCTGACCAGCTGCATCAAAACCCACACTCACTCTTTCCCCCTCCCAACCTACTATTCCCCACTCCCACGATGTCCCGATCCTTTACACACCCAACACTAAACTATGATCCCCCAGGCCCCCCTCCCTCACCTCACCCTTGCCCCTCCCCCAACCCCATACAACAGCCCACTAGTTCTTCCAATCCCCCTATAACTCCCCTTTCGCCCCCAAATCGATCTGAAACAACACCGCGCCCCCTACTCTCGCGCCCTCACTCTCTTTTCGACCCCCTGTCACCACCGTCTCACGTCCTCTCCTCCACTGCCTTTCCCTTCCCAACCCTTCTCCCCGGTCCATCAACAACCCCACCTTCCTCTTTCCTCTAACACCCCTACCCCACCCCCCTACCCCTCACTCACCTCCCAACCTCCCTTAATACCTCACCACACCCACCAAGTCCCATCACCATAACCCTAACTACTACTTAATCCCATCCACTCACCTTCACCCCCTACCTAACACAAATCACCCTATACTACTTCTTCCGATTCCCCTCACCCACCCCCCGCACATACACTCCCCCCCCCTAAAAATTACTCATTCATCACCCCCCCTCCCCCCTTCCCCTCGTATCAATTCCCTACTCTTGTCCCGTGTTTTTTATATGTACAGCGCTTAAATTTTCACGGAGAGGCGTATATTGAAATCTAATTTAGTCATAATTTTAGGAGATTACCGTTCTCTCAAATTTGGTCAAATCTGGTCAAAATTATACATATACTGAAAAGTGGCTTTCGACTGTATTTTGCCACCAAGAAATCCAGAGACTGTACAAATCTAGGCTACAATTACATTTTGAGAGCTTTAAGACTTTTTTCACGTCAAAAATTTTTTTAAAAAAAATTACAGTTCACATCCCATTCCCAAAGTAAGTATGAAAAAAAACAAAATATGATTAGGTGTCCGTAATCAGTGTATACGGAAAAGAGATTTCAAGACTGCACCTTCAAAATTTAAAAAAAAAAAAGAAGCGTTTGACCGGGTCACATCCCATCCCAGGTAGTAGTAAAGGGCAGTAGGTGCCAGTATTCATGGTATGAATTACCGCGGGAGAATAGGCCGAAGGGGAGAGGACAGGAGCAGGGGGGTGTTTTTTTTGTTTTCTTTTTTTTTTTTTTTTTTATTTTTTTTTTTTTTTTTTTTGTACTGTACGGTAACTTTAAGAGGTACTTATATTCGCAAAAGTAAAAAAGTGCTAAATTTTCAAGGAGATGCGTCTATTGAAATCTAATTTTAGTCATAATTTAGGAAGATTTACCGTTTCCAAAAATGGTAAAATATGGTCAAAAATTATACAAAATCACCTGAAAAGTGGCTTCGGACTGTATTTGCCACCAAGAAAGCCAGAGAATGTACAATCTAGGATACCAATTACATTTTGAGAGATTTCAAGACTTCACTTCAAAAATTTAAAAAAAAAAATTAAAGTTCACATTCCCGTTCCACAAGTTATAAAAATATGATTAGGTTCAAGTATCATTGCCTTAAAGGTCCCAGGAAATGAGGATGATAAACCTACTCCAATCTTTATGGGAACATTCATTCAATAAAACAGGCCAGAAAAAAGAATACCACTACCAGTGACATTAGGTGAAAAAAAAAACTATTGATTTCAGTCAGGGTCTGAATGATTCACACCAGTACACCTGGAATTTTCATAATCTCTTAAAAATCAATAGTTTTCACTAATGATGTCATCACCAACCCAAAAATTTGAATGCTTTCTAGTCCCTCGTAGACTTGACACAACCACATCAATTCACAATTTCATCCTTTGTCATTTAATATTACTTCTGTTATAATATCCCTGATTTGAGGATTTAATAGCTTTATGTAACTTTGAAGAACAACTCAAAAAGATGAAACCCCGGTTTGTTTACTTGAACTAAAAGAAAAATAGATTTCCAAGTTTCTATTTGAGAGAGAGAGATATAGTTCTATGCATTAATTAGATTGTGACCATATGAGGGAAAAACCCTAGATAGTTAGTCATGATGCACTAGCGATGCCACATGCAGTAATCCCCAATATGACAAATGAGTGCAGTTTCCAAAAGCGAACTGATGGACTTCATCATCTCTCATTTTCTTGTGTCTAACATGTATTTCTGACCTTGGTGTTTGTTGAATGCGTAACACATCTTAAAGTGTTTAATTCAAAAACAGCGCTGTATTTGTTTCTGGAATCGGGACAAACTGGATTTTGTTACATAATCCATCTAAAAATGAATAAGGCTAAAAACTCATTCAAGACATAATTTGTTTGCTTATAAGCTTACAATTCATTATAACATTTGAATAAAACAGTGATTGTTGAATTGACCGTATTAATCTTGCAAAGAGAGTAAAAATTCACTCTTCATGGATTGCCTACAGTGATCACTCCAATGGAGTGAATATATCACTTGCCCAAAAGTAAATTTTAAACTATGAAGGGTGAAATCCATCCTAAAGTGAGTGAACTGTCACTCCATTGGAGTTAAATTTCATTCTTTTAGAAAGTCAGCATTTCACTCCAGAATAGGCAATCCAAGTGAATCCACTCTTTTGTAGTGAATTAAAGCTCACTCTATTGCATTTTTGAGAGCACATAAGCAGCATATGCTAATTAATACACTAATATATTATTTTTGTTTACTATTATAACAAATAAAAATAAAATTATATTAATTTCGTCTTATTATTATAACAGCATAAACAAATAAAAGAAAATCACTTACTCTACTTTGCTCATTTAAAGCAGGAGCAGAGTATCATATGGTCCTTATTTCGTTCATGCCCGACTACATCTGAGGTTTGGCACCTTTAGTCATGTTAGTAGTTAGTATGGACCCTCTACATCAATGCAAGGTAGTTAGTGGTCTCAAATTATGGTGTCACATTTTCAATAGGGGCCAATTTAAGGTTAGACAGGGGTCAAACTTTTTAACTACTCCAAACATGTTGAAACATTTTTCATATTGTCCGTCTAGTCATAAGGATTCCAAAAATGTATAGTTTGTACCACTTACGACTATTGGTTTTGGAGTTATAGCGTAAAATTGACTATTAAAACGGTAAAATAGGTCAAACTCAATTTATACAGGGGTCAACATTGAAAGTTACTCTGATTATATTGCACACACTTAGCCCTGATTTAAAATAATGCATTTCCACATTTTTACTCTCTCGCATTATCGATGATTATCCCTTTAGTCCCTTTACTACGTTATAGTTGTTAATTAATCATGTAAGCAAATTTTATACATGAAGGCCTATGTTCATAAATCAATGGCCCTAACCTGATGAAACACTGATAATATTTCTAAGCTAAATATAGGTGAGTAGAGTAAATGTAATCAGGGACAGTCTGATGTAACATGGATGTTAATGTCAGCGTACAATGGATAGGGTTAACATAATTATTTTTTGTGAAGGCCTTTTTTCAGTCCAATAATTCTATCGATATTTTCCTTGGTAAGTAGCCTCCTCTCCATACAAAAAAAAAAAAAAAAAAAATTATTTTTGTTTACTATTATAACAAATAAAAATAAAATTATATTAATTTCGTCTTATTATTATAACAGCATAAACAAATAAAAGAAAATCACTTA
>JAMKCH010044342.1:0-12640 GCA_023653785.1 Ophioderma brevispina
CTCTATATGCCCATTCTCCAGTGATGGATGTGTAAAACTAGATTTTTAAGAAAAAATCATATTTTCCCAAAATTTCATAAAATTTACACAGGATGTAGTTAGTTGACTAAATAATCCAAATTTGTTGTCAAAACTGTGCTGTCATTGTTATTTTTTTGTTTTAATCTGTTTTACATAATAAATGAAACTTTCAAACAGCTGTGAATACATTCTGCAGGCTCTGACATTGATACCCTAAAAATGTCTCTTGAAATATCCTGTTCAGCTGCCAGTCCCAGTTCTGTCACTACATGTAGCACACTCAGTAGGCTCTCCTATTTATGCACTAAAAATGGCTCTTGAACTATCCTGGACAGCACCACTAAAATATGACCCATTTGGCAGCTTAACTGATGCTATCTTGAGTAGATAGCAGCCAAAAAAAAAAAAAAAAAAAAGTTACTACACATACCACATTCTACGGTCTCTGATATTGATCAACTAAAATGGCTGTTCAACATTGCTAAAATATGTCCCAGATTTTAGTTTAGCTGTTGCTATCTTCATTAGATAGCAGCAAAGTGTGGAACAGTTCTGTTTACTACTTGTAGGACACACTTTAGACTGACAGTGATGTCGCTTGAACTATACTGTTCAGTTACACAAAAAAAACATGTTACAGATATTGAGCTTGCTTGTGGTATATTCAGTTGATAGCAGACAGGTATGGAATGGCTTTGTCACTACACATACCACATTCTATAGCCTCTGACATTGATAAACTAAACTAGTTCTTGAACTAGCCTTCTAAAATATGTCCCAAATTTTGGGGGTTAGCTGATGCTTTCTTGAGTAGATAGTAGCCTGGCCCATACTCTGTAGGCTCTAACACTGATTAACTAAAATGGCTCTTGAATTACCCTGATATTTGGGGTTAGCTTGTGTTATCTTCATTAGGTAGCAGCCAGTATCAACATACATGTATGATGTTGACAGTTAATCCCATTGCTGGAAATAAAGTGTAATTTTGATAAACAGAGAAGTTGTTTTCTTTATTTTGACCCCTCTGAATATACTCTTATCTTCAGTAGATAGCAGTGAGGTTCAAAATACTTTTCCAAATTACTTAAATATTGTATTAGCACTGACACTTATAAACTATAGGGTTTTATGGACGAAGACATGATCTTTTCCAGGTCAGCTTCATGAATGCATTTCCCAGGTTTTGGTAAACTTGATCTATCTTCAGTAGATAAGTCACCTGTGGAATGGCTCTCACACTGCACTTATCACACCCTGCAGGCTCTTACACTAAAAAACTAAACACTTTCTCCTTGGCTATCTTGATAAGGCAAGGTACACCAGAACATGTCCCAGATTAATAATAAGCTTGTGCTATCTTCTGTAGATAGCAGGTTGGTATAGGATGGCTGTCTCATTACAATTTCTGTTGACCTGATACTGGTATTTTTTGAAGAAATCTTTCTTGGTTAGCTGCACAAAACATGTATTATGTTTTGGGTAAGCTTTTGCTATCTACAGTAGATAGCAGACAGTGATTGGGTGGCTTTTGTACCTTACATGTAAACCATAGGGTGTTTTTTGAAAACTAATCCCATAGATTCCATGGCATGTCCCCGATACTGTACGTACTAAACCTGTCCATATAGGGATAAAAAGTGTTAACAAAAGTTTAAGACCACAGACATTTCATAAAGCATGCTAAATCCAAATTATACTAAATGAGTGTAAAAGTCAGGGTTTTTATGTGTTAAGAATAGGATTTTTGTGGGATCACAAGACCCCATTGGGGTGAAATTTCTCAAAACTGGTGCATTGTGGGATTAACTCAAAACACCCTCTGATGTAAAACATTCTTTAGTAGACTCTGTCACTGTCATTTATAGTTTCTCTACTTGTTTTCTTGGCAGAATCCCAGCCAAACCAAAGTTTTATGGTTTGACATTTTCAATTTCACTTTTGGCCATTTATATTCAATGAAAAGTTGTAACAGTGGTGATATGTGGTAGTCACATTCAAATGACTTAAAGTGTGTGTGTGTGTGTGTGTTTTTGTTTTTTTTTTGGTTGGCCTCAAAAGGAATGATTTTGAAATAAAAATGCAAAATTTAATTTCTTTCAAAAAATCAGCTCATTTAAGAAATAACTCGTCTAATCCCACTGCTGTAATAATTAACTTGTTATTAAAGGCTGACTCAGATTTCCTGATGAGGGCGCCCGCAATTTTCAAACAAATCATGTTTTTTGTATGTACATAATACTTGTCCATATACTAATCCCTGTGTGAAATAGCTAAGCTCCTATCGAAGCCCTTCATATATAAAATCACAACATTGTTATATTTTTGTTATATCCTATGGCACTGTTATGCTACACATAAATGCATACTGCATGAAAACGAAAACTCCTCCGATTCATCTCCAAACTTGGGAATTGAGCGTTATAGGTGACTATCTTTAGTTCTAATTGACTATTATTAATTAATACACAAAAAATATATATTTCAAAATCTCTGAGTCAGCCTTTAAAACAGCCTGTGGTTCAATTCTAAAAAAAGCCATGGTTTTTTTTTTTTTTTTATTTTCTAATACACTGCTCACATACATTCTGAAGTAATGGCAGGGAATTGAGACTTTATTGGTTTTGGTATAGCTTTAAGTATATTTTGTGTCAAACTTAAGAATATCTATAGGGAATTTTTCACACCTGCTGCATAACACTGTCAACGAATCACACCAACTCGGTAGACAGAGACTGCGCTCTCGCCGACCTTTCTGCCGACACGCTGCTAAACTTTCCAGTTCCCATTCAACATCTTACAGACATGGAATACTGCCTGGCTAGACATTCCAAAACCAGATCAACTCTCTATTACACCTAAGACAGAACTACCACCTGGCAGCAATCTCTCACGCAAGGAATGGGTCACCTTAAACTGGATTCGCACAGGAGTCGGTCGCTTCAATAGCAATATGCACCGATGGGGGCTGCGGCCATCGCCAGCCTGCCAATGTGGTTCTCCATCACAGACTGCGGATCACATTCTCAATGAGGGCCCTACCTTTCGTCCGCCGATGGATACAGATATCTCAAACCCCAACCAATCAACAGTGAGTTGGCTCTAACGTTTACACACATTTAGCTGTTAGCTGCTTGCCTCATCGCTATAAGAGAATGTTGAGTATCCCAGGGGAGGAAATGTCCTGCATTCACAATATAAAGAAATTTGGCAATAAGCAGACATGGTGTTTTCTACATATTTTGACATGGAATTCAATTACTTGGACATCAATATCAAATAAGAAACACTTCCCTATTGTAAATGAGTGTTTTTAAGAGAGTTATGGCTCAGCTGTTTTTAACCAATATTCAGTGAGGCATAGTGAAGCCTGCTCGAAATTGTCAATTTTTGCCATTGGTGGTCAAAGGTTCTTTGTTAATTCGCCAGGAAAAGTGCAGTGAAAATTAAATGGGAAGAAGAGCTTCTCAGTTACGTCAATTATGACAGTCACAATGGCTTAATTGATGATATTACTTATTTTGATCAAGTTGAACTTGATTCATCTTGAAATAGAATGAGTAAATGTAAAGCAACAGTGCATGATTTCTTGGAAAATTTGGAAAAGCAAAATGTTTTTGTAATATGTTCTAAAATGGAAAGCTAAATCTCAATGAAGTTGCCAATTTGCACTTTAAGTCAAAAGTTGTCACAAGTTAATGAAGGACTCAAGGACCAAGTCGACTTCTGCCTGTGCAGTTGTGCTATGTGCTAATTAAACTTGCCAGTTCTCAAGTTTTATTACAGAACTTGTCACTTCAAAGAGATAAATGATATACGGTTAAGATGTTCTTGGGAGTATTCTAATTTATTAAAAACAAAACCCTGCCAAATTACAGTATCAATCAAAATTAAGGGTGTGTAAAACATCCTCTGTGCATTGAACCTTTATGTGGCATTGCGTTTTGTGTGCTAAAATGAGTGTAAAAGTCAGGATTTTTTATGTGTTAAGAAATAGGATTTTTGTGGGATACACATGACCCTTTTGGTGAAATTTCCCCAAACTGGCTGATGTTGGGATAGTGACGCGATACACTCCTGGTTCATATGGGAAATCTAATTTTGCAAATAAGATGTTTGATACTGGATCCACTTTGATTTCCAAGGTCAAGTTTTGATTTCAAAAGTCAGGAGGTTATTCCCACTCACACTATGAGTTACAATAAGCTCATCTACCAAGGACACAGTTCAGTGGGTTGTACTTGTACATACATTGACATGAACTGACCTTGTGTGATTTGGGTATCATATATCATACCCAAAAAAACCAGGGGTGTATTTTCTAAATACATTGGTGAATGAAAGCTACTGAACTGTGCCAAGGGAATTGAGATTTTACTAGCTCATAGTGTCAGCAACAACTCGTGCTACAGAATCCGTCTTTGCCTTGATGATACCAGAGACATACACACTCTGAAATTTAAGCCAGCCAATTTTTCTGCTTCGTCGACTTTAATTTCAATTTTTTTCCTCTATAACATATTGACATTGTGTGTAACAGTGTAAGATGCCCTGTAAATAGGCAAGGAACCTTTTGACAACATGCACATAGTGAAAGTTTGCAACAGATTATTCACAGAAGTTGCAGTGAATCCTTTCAGCACAGCTTTTAAAAATTTTATGGTTGAAAATGAAGGTGACCTAATGAAAATCACCTTGTATTAAAGCGACACTGGCACATTTTCACAAAATATGAAATTTCTTCAATTTGCTCTCAAATGATAGTCTAGGCCATTGGGAGAACAGAGATATATTTTACACATAAAAATAACATACCCGAAAACAGATAGGGACATTGATATGAGGATAAAGGCATCCAGGTAATTTGTAGGCCAACTTTTAAGTTTTCCATAACTTTAATCAACAAATGTGTATATTACATGAATATTTTTGACTCGTACTCACTGATATTAAAACCACAAAGGTTATAGACCGATCAAACAGTGTGCATAGCGTGGGAAACATGCATACGCAGTGCGTGTTCTTGTGTTAAACGCCATTTTCCCCAGTCGTCTGCTGCTGTAATTTAACGTCGGCGGTGACGTTAAATTATAAAGTCATTCTTGTTTACCCATACGGAAGCCTGCATTTGGTCTTTATCATTTCGGTGAGGCGTTTGCTTTTGTATATAAAAGCCATACAACCATGCAAAAATATCTATTTTGAAAAATCTGATGTGCGCACACTATTTTTCAAAATGTGCCAGTTGTCTCTTTAAACATTCATTTGCCTGCAAAATATATGTAACAGCTGTTTTAACCTGTGCAAAATTGTCTTTATTTGTGAGAACCATTTTAAGCAGTGACGACACAAATTTTGACACTGTATAAATAGGGACATGAAAGCGGGCATTACCTCTGCCAAATCATAATAAAACATGCATTTCCGGAAATCTTGCCATATAGGCCTACAAAGATGTGATTTCTATGTTATATCGCCCGCTATATGCCAAGTTTCCATCGCAAGGACATACAAAGCTAGATTTGTAAGAAAATTGTTTATTTGCCCGACTGAAATTTCATAAAATTTTACACGACAAATGTAGTACGTGGAAAAATGATCCAAATCGCTTGTCAAAACTGGATCGCCATTGATATTTTTATGTTACCTATAAGATATAGCCTATTGTCATCACGTAGCAAATTAAGTAGAAACCCAATATTATATCATGAACTAGTCTCTCATGGCTTGTCCAATTTCTTTGAAACTTGCAGGTATGCAAGTAATGACCTTTATCTGACAAGTTTATGTTGTGGATTTTGAATATCTGAGCAGATGTTGTCGTTTTGGGGCATTGTTTGTTGGCGTTTTTGGAGTGTTTTTGACATTGTAATTCGTGTGGCAGGCAAAGAATTATCTGAATTGGTCTGTGTCCCTACAATGAGCTGAATGCTGTGTGAAAGTTGAAAGCCATGCTTTATCAATGCTGGCCTAGGAGGCATTGTATTTGCAGCCTAAGTCTGATAACCACTGGCACTTGGCATAAATTCAGATCCTAGAGCTGGATGACACTGAAACAGTTATGTTTATCAAGCGTCAACTTCAATTAGCACGCTCATATGTTTCTTGAGATTTGGAAATTCAGTGGCTACATGTAGTAGTATACAATTTTGGTTTCCAACTAGACATACTTGGTTTCATTTTCCACTTTCATGCTTGCAACGATATAGCAGTGTTATATTGTCAAAGCCCATTTTCATCTTCATGGTAGTGACCCGAGTTGTGGGAAATATTAGCTGAACAATACTGTTTGTCAGAATACCTTATCATCAACAAACGATCAACAGAAACATAATTTGTGGGTGAAACATTATATACACCTATTGAATACTCGGTAATAGGGATTTTGGTTCACAAAATCTATTATCAGGCCCGTACCTTTTTAAATTGTTTCTTATTTAATGTGGCAAATTAAATATTGTAAAGGGACAAATGACTAAATATTACTCGATAGTCAATTTGTCTTTCAGCTACTATAGTTTATTGTCATAACATAACATAAATTTCTACTACCTATTTCATTTTACACTGTATCTTGGAAAATTGTATTGTGTGAATGTTTTAGTTAAAATCCCAACTTTGTCCTGACATGTTACTCTTTGAAGTGTTTACTGAATTAAGATAACAATTTAAACAGATTTTTTTTATGTTTTTTAGTTTTTTATAAAAAAACCAAAGATTAATTAATAGTACATCAGCACCTAAAGTACTTTGTGGAATCAATCCCATTTTAGAGGAAAATGTATTCTATTGAGAGCTGTTATTAACATCACCAAAGTATGTGTGCAGGTTTATTATTTCCTGTTCTGTAGCATGCATTTGTATAACTGCAAATGCTACGCTCAAAGTACTTTTAACTGAATAATCTGTCCTCAAACAAAACGGAGTCAAAAGGTCAATTATTGTAGGCCTATTCACTCTCTACAAGTACAGTAAATTTAATACAATTCATGTTTTGAAGTTTTATTATTGGAAGAAGCACCTGTTATTGATATATAAAAAGTTAACAAATTGTGTAAAAGATGTTATTTTAAAGTCATTTTCACCTAAATATATAACATGCATTAGACCTACAATGATATTCCAATATCAGGCTATTATGCTTATTATTGCCAGTTTTCATTTGTTTGCCTATTTTATGTATTGGAAACTCCTTTTAAAGGTTGTTGGGGGAGTTGTTCTTTTCCCTAATCATAATATAAGGATTTTTCCATATGTCATGCTTCATCCCCACTTCTCAAATGCTTACCAAAGTTGACTGAACTAAATCTGGTTTTGCTTGCAAACCAGGAGGCAACTGTATAATGCAAGAACATGTCCTTGATGGGCCAGGCCCTCTGGTATTTAAATCATTAGCAGTGTTATATGAAGTGCAACTTAATGATGGCACTAAAGCAACATGTGTTTGTCCCCTTTAACCTTTGCACTGAGTTAACTTGAAAAAAAAAGCCCTAATTCTCCTTACTCCAATCATCAAATAGTGGCCTTACAATAAACACAACTGCTATCAGCTCAAGGGTGTATTGAGTTCATCCCACAATGCACCAGTTTTGAGACATTTCACCTCAATAATGTCATGTAATGCCAGCATGGGTATTATCCACAAAAATCACATTCTTAAGGAAAGGGCCTGTCATGCAAAGTATGGTGGCGCTTTCCTCTTACTGGTATTTTAATAAGTGATCACCCCCTTTCCCAGGGTTTTCATTATATCTTTTCAACATTTTTTTTGTCCATTTTGCGAACAGTCAAAATAGAACAATATTAATTTTTTACTAAGGACTCATTTTTAAAACTTGTTGCATTGTGACTTATGACGTTTTTTGTTAATTGTTAATTTGCCATCACAGTGCCTTCTGTTGACATACATTGTTACAATAGTAATCGTATCTCCAAATTCTGCCGAGGATTACAGATTCCTTTAAAACACATAAAACACTGACCCATGCATTCCTGTCCACAAAGTACTATCACTTGATGATGTTTTCTGCTTGGTATTGGGGCATGATAAATAATTTGGTGTGATATATCATCATGATGAGTGCTCATTTACACAAATATATTATAATAGTCCTGTGGCATTTGGACCAAAACTGTTTTTGAACGTAAAACGAGAGGCAAAGTTGAAGACTGAGGATTATGGAACAAAATAAGAGATTGAGAAGTCCATATCAAGTGAAAATGATTAAAAAAAAAAGAAAGAAATTAAAGCTCAGATATGTGGGCATATATTAGTTAAATTAAGTATGACACTGAAGTAACCCTTTATATTTGCATTAATGGATTAAAGGCGCATTTTGGTAAAAAATCATACGTATAAAAACAACATTTTGGCTTAAGTTTCATCTCAGCTTGATTAATACTCTGTGTATAGTAATATAATGCCAAAAAACGTTGTTTTTCTTTGAATGGCATCAGATTATATGCGTACGGCATCAGTGATTCTCGGTTTTTATTTTGGTTTTGTAATAATAACACAGCATGTGAATGATAGCATGACGAATTAAAAAAAATTGATGGGCCATATTCCACCATATACTGCATGCATACTAGAATATGCAAGAGTGAAAACCTGTACTGCTACTCATAATAAAAATATAGTTACTATGGCTCATTTGCTACAAGGTATACATCACCTTATATGATAAGTGTGTATAGTAAAACTGTCACATGGATGGGTTATATTTCATCTCATAATAAATGTACTATTGTAGTAGGTATTACAGAAAGGAATTTGTAATGTCATCTTATAGTAATATCCAGGACATTGCCTGAATAAATCAAATCAAATGAAAAGTTTTTGTGTGTTGGAAATAAGTTCTGTATGACATCACATGACCTCATGCAAGGTGCAGTTTCTCAAAGATTGGTTAAACCCTGCAATTGGTCACATTGAACTTATATGCACTAAGAGTTACAATATGCTCATCCACCAAGGACTCAGTTCAGTGGGTTGTACTTGTACATACATTGACATGAACTGACCTTGTGTGATCTGGGTATCATATATCATACCCAAAAACCAGGGGGAGTATTTTCTAAATACATTGGTGAATGAAAGCTACTGAACTGTGCCAAGGGAATTGAGATTTTACTAGCTCATGTGACTCTTTTAGCCAATCAGCAATATGGTAAGAATAGTGGTACAGTTAAAGAGGGCTTGGCCTTAAAGCGGCACTGGCACATTTTTACAAAATATGAAATTTCTTCAGTTTGCTCTCAAATGATAGTCTAGGCCAATGGAAGAATAGAGATACATTTTACACATAACATACTCAAAAACAGATAGGGACGTTAATAAGAGGTTAAAGGCATCCAGGTAATTGATAGGCCAACTTTTAAGTTTTCCATTACTTTAATCAACAAATGTGTATATTACATGAATATCATAGACTCGTACTGATTGATATTAAAGCCATAAAGGTCACAGCCCAGTCAAACAGCGTTCATACCGTGGGAAACATACATACGGAGTGCGTTTTCATGTGTTAAACGCTATTACCGTCGTCCGCTGAATTAATATCGCCGGCGACATTATAAAATCGTTCTGTTTACCCATAAGAACGCTGATTTGGTCTTAATCATTTCAGGTGAGGGCTAATGTATATAAAAGCTTTACAACCATGCAAAAATATCAATTTTGAAAAATTTGAGGGTGCACTATTTTCAAATGTCCATGTCCTTAAATATTCAATATTTGGAAGCTGTTTTCAACTGTTAAAGGGCCGTGGCCCGATCGCTAAAAGCCTTGTCCAGAACCCAGATTTACCATAAGTGGCAAAATTTTTTGTATCAAAAGAATCTACTATTTTTCTCATTGCTCTGTGGGCACTGATGTTAGGGCTAATGATGTTTGGTCGACCATATTAATTTTATGGAGTACTCTATGGGCTCACAAAATCCGTTTCTGCTCTCACCTCAATTCTATCAAGATGAAACTTTATATTCTTACATCGGACCATTAGTGAATATTTATGATGTAATTACGCCTCAAAAAAATGCTGTATGAAGGCAGGTAGTGCTCATGGCAGTGGCGGCACCAGACTTCATTTTCTGGGGGGGCAAAACGAATTTGGGGGGGGCAAACTTCCAAAATTTGGCACAAAATCGCTGTTATTTTGCCAAATTGGTGATCTTTTGCCCAGAATCGTGATTTTTTGCCAAAATCTGTCCATTTTTCTTCTGGCCGGGGGGGGGGGGGTGGGGGGACTGGGGGTGGGCGAAAAAAAATTATGGGGAGCAGAAAAAAAATTATGGGGAAATTGAAAACCAATAGGTTCTCTTTGAGGTTAGTTAGGGAGACCTGCTCCTGGAGCATGGGTTGGTGGTCAAAACTCTCAACACACATCCCTCTCATCAATTCCTTTTTGGCTGTCAATTTGATTTTACTGATGAGAAAAGAGCCTTCATTTTACATTTTGATATTTCCTTTGATGCCATAATGTCTGTGATCCTTATCTTTGTATTATTGTACTGTAAAGCCCAGAGTTGTAATCCTGAACCTGTGATAAGGTAACTGTCTAGTGAACTAACAATTTTTGCCCCAGCTTGCCTCTGAAATGCTAATAGGATGTTTCTCAAGATCACGATACGTTACGATATTATAGCCGTACCGTTGCACGTGGCTGGCCAATAAATTTTAGTTTCGCATGTGTGCGTCATGAATACTCGCTGCAGGGCGGGCGAAATGTTGCCCATTATTTTGAAACTTGATTCTGAGTGATTGTTTCCTATGCAAACAGCATGTTAAACGTTGATAATAAAAAAATGTGCCCAAAAGGGTTCCGGGGGTCCAATCCTAAAAGGGGTGTGTTACTAAATAACGGTTAGGAAGGTTCTATTTTGTGATTTAGGTGTCTTATTGATCCACTTCCCAGCAATGAGAATTCACAAAACTATTGTAATCGTAAAATATGTTTAAAATGCTTTTCCGGGGTGCCACTCCGGAGAGGGAGTATTGTAATGAAAGGTTTGGAATTGCAATGAACATATTGGTTAAAATCACAACATTTGCTTACAACGGACCTCTTTTTAGTCCCCCCGGGAGGTTACTATCAAAAGGGGCTGTTTTTACTACGAGGGTTTAGGGAGTCGTCTTTATGTGATTTAAGTGTCTAATTATATATTTTTTTTTTTTTTTTTTTAAAATTAAACTCTTTTGTTAAAATAGAAAGATATCTTAAAATACGTTTTCTGGGGGTGCTACTCCGGGAAGGGAGTATTTAATGAAAGGTTAGGAATATCCAATTAACCTATGTTATGATCAAAATTCTACATTTGTAGTACATTCAGTTAAAAACTGAAACTATTTTTAAGCCAAAAAATGCCCAAACCGCTGTTCCGGGGTACCACCAAAGTGCTTTTCAGAGGGGGGGGGTGATTACTAATAAATGGTTTAGGAATGTCCTAGTTTACCTGATGTAAGTGTATAAATGTTACATGTTCGGGCTATGAGAAATTCCAATTTACATTTATTCTCACCCCGGAAAAGCATTTTGAGCATATTTTTAAAATAGTTTAAATGGAACTTCTAATAGTCGGAAATGTATAATTAAGACACCTCTCACAAAATATGACCTTCTAACCCTTTAAGTAAAAAAAAAAAACCTTCTGTAGCCCCCCCGGAAAACAGCACTTTGGGCATTTTGGGGACATTAAAAAATACTTCGGTTGAATTTCGTATCTAAGAAATTGTGTAATGGACCATAAAATTTGTTTAATTGGACATCCCAGTCCTTTCATTAAAATCGCCCTTTCCCCAAAGTGGCACCTCCGGAAGAGCATTTTAAGCATATTTGGAATTTAAACATAGTTTAGTGGAATTTCTATTATGGAAAAATGTAGAGTTAGACACCTAAATCACATTAAATATGGAATTCCTAAAAACCATTTTAGTAAAAAACACCCACAGTTTTGTGTCGCTGCCTGAGGCAGGAAGACCATAGGGATCACTTGTCCTCTGTAGTCGTTGAGGTCTGTGTTGTTGTTGTGAAAAAAAGGGTTAACATTTGCTGTAATATCCAACATTACTTTGATGGATTTTAAACCAAACTTGAAACACATAGGTCAAACATTGGATCCCTCATATGTTATGAGGTCAAAGGTCACATCTACGGTCAAAGGTCATGTGAGGTCAAGTGAAGATAGGTTGAAATGTAAAATTGACCTAAATTGAAAAGTTTAAGTGCAAGTAGAACCAAACTTGAACCATAGGTGACACCATTGGGTCCCTCATTGGTTAATGCGGTTCAACGGTCACAGGCAAAAGTCAACGGTCACCTCCAAGGGTCAAAGGTCAATGACCTCTAAGACAAACCGCGGCCGGCATGCGACACAGGCGGGTCCGAGGACCGATGTATTTTTTTAATTATCGGCGTTCACCATCGTGTTCAGCGGAAAAAATATCTAGGCTTCAACTTTCAAAATAGAGTGGGCAACATTTCCCACTTGTGAGCGTGGTAAGAATATAACAGTTTTCAATTACGGGTATCTCAGCCAGTATCGTCAGTGACTTGTATCAAATCATGAGTGTTACGGATAAACGTAACCTGGAACGCAAAAAGTGATGACGTATTCGTGCTCA
>JAMKCH010044343.1:0-13935 GCA_023653785.1 Ophioderma brevispina
CACTTCCGTGTTGATGCACGGTAAATAACTCAATTCTGACAGTTTACTCAATGTGTGCATCTGCCGTGTCATCATGCAGTCTCAACATTCAAGTTTAGTTCTTGCTAAACCAATTACCTGAATCAATTTCTTAATTAGTTCTCTTCATCTGTCTTCCAATAGGTACTCCATCTCATCTTTGGAGAACAGCTTGGTGGCCAGTTCCAGGCTGTGGTTCGTGTGGCTTCCATGGCCGATGCCATCCGTGTGCTAGCAAATGTGAACAGGCGCCAGATCGGCTCAAGGTTACTGCATGTGACGGTGCTTCCAAGAAGTGATTCCAACTCGGACAAGCTGAGGCTCATGATCATTCCTATGCTACAGGAGATTCCTGGCATGTGTTTACCCCTCTACAAATTCAAAGCTGCTTTTGAAACAAGGTATGTTTTTACAATAGATTGCTTAACCATTAAAAATGTTTTTGGATTGAATTATTAATTTTAATTAGTGTAAACGGTTATCTTCCTTGCATACAAGTGTTGCAACCAGTGAACAGCTGCTAAACCCTTTCCCTGGACCCGTGCTAGGCACATTCATGGGCCTCACACACCAGGGACTTTAGGGATAAAGTTTGGCAATTACTGACCTCCCGTCGGCAAACGTGTGGGCACACAAGCTGACATCGGGTTGCAGTTTCATTGATAAACGGCCTCGAGGCGAGACACTCTGGCTAGAAAATCAGAATTCAGAATTGCTATGTCTCGCTAGTTTTGAGTAATGGTTTAACTTGACTGGCCTAAAACAATGGAACCACTGAAGCGAATCTGGTCTAGAAGTAGCTCAAAGTCTGGGGAAAGTGTTAAAATAAGGCCACAATGTAAGCCAAGCCAAAATTCAACCTGTATCCTTCATCGGAATCTAATACATAAGTGAAATTGAAGAAAAACAAAGCATTCTTGGCATTTCTTCATTCAATGTAGAGATGAAGATGATTGCATTTGCATTTTTGTGTTACCTGCTTTAGCAGGAAGATACACAGGGATAGTTTTTTTGCTGTAGGCTGATGTCACTAAACTGCGACTCCTGTTGGCAACCCGCGATGACAGGCGACACAAGCGTTTCGGGGAACGATATTTTTTTTGGTACAAAATGAGATCGAAAAATAAGCTCAAATGGTTCTTGATTATTTAATAGTTTTAACTATGAACTGACTATTTTGACTGATTAAATATGTTCCAAAATGTTTGGTAAATTTAACTGTCACTGTTGTTATGTTAGACATCCCATAAACAAGCAAACATCTTGATTTATTATCTCATTCCTGTGTGTAACCTTCAAAGTTTTCCCGTGCACTTGTTTACAGGTTCACACAGCCGTCTATACTCAGTGTGTCAACATATAGCACATATATGCTGTATTTCACACCTACTGGCCTTCAGCAAAAGTCCACAAAGTTTAGACTCTTTACTTTTTTTTTTTTTTTTTTTTTCAATTCTGACAGTTTACTCAATGTGTGCATCTGCCGTGTCATCATGCAGTCTCAACATTCAAGTTTAGTTCTTGCTAAACCAATTACCTGAATCAATTTCTTAATTAGTTCTCTTCATCTGTCTTCCAATAGGTACTCCATCTCATCTTTGGAGAACAGCTTGGTGGCCAGTTCCAGGCTGTGGTTCGTGTGGCTTCCATGGCCGATGCCATCCGTGTGCTAGCAAATGTGAACAGGCGCCAGATCGGCTCAAGGTTACTGCATGTGACGGTGCTTCCAAGAAGTGATTCCAACTCGGACAAGCTGAGGCTGATGATCATTCCTATGCTGCAGGAGATCCCTGGCATGTGTTTACCCCTCTACAAGTTCAAAGCTGCTTTTGAAACAAGGTATGTTTTTACAATAGATTGCTTAACCATTAAAAATGATTTTGGATTGAATTATTAATTTTAATTAATTATCGGGAAATACGGCACACTTTTTCCCTTGGTACTGGCTACGGGCCTATCACCCCTCACCCTTCGGGTTCGGGGTGATAGGCCCGTAGCCAGTACCTCGGGAAAATAGTGTGCCCTATTTTCCTCTAACCATGTAGTATTTGTATACTGTTATCTTCCTTGCATACAAGTGTTACAACCAGTGAACAGCTGCTAAACCCTTTCCCTGGACCCGTGCTAGGCACATTCATGGGCCTCACACACCAGGGACTTTAGGGATAAAGATTGGCAATTACTGACCTCCCGTCGTCAAACGTGTGGGCACACAAGCTGACATCGGGTTGCAGTTTCATTGATAAACGGCCTCGAGGCGAGACACTCTGGCTAGAAAATCTAGGGCAGTCTGCAGTCAGAATTGCTATGTCTCGCTAGTTTTGAGTAATGGTTTAACTTGACTGGCCTAAAACAATGGAACCACTGAAGCGAATCTGGGCTAGAAGTAGCTCAAAGTCTGGGGAAAGTGTTAAAATAAGGCCACAATGTAAGCCAAGCCAAAATTCAACCTGGATCCTTCATCGGAATCTAATACATAAGTGAAATTGAAGAAAAACAAAAGCATTCATGGCATTTCTTCATTCAATGTAGAGATGAAGATGATTGCATTTGCATTTTGTGTCACCTGCTTTAGCAGGAAGATACACAGGGATAGTTTTTTTGCTGTAGGTTGATGTCACTAAACTGCAACTCCTGTTGGCAACCCGCGATGACAGGCGACACAAGCGTTTCGGGGAACGATATTTTTTTTAGTACAAAATGAGATCGAAAAACAAGCTCAAATGGTTCTTGATTATTTAATAGTTTTAACTATGAACTGACTATTTTGACTGATTAAATATGTTCCAAAATGTTTGGTAAATTTAACTGTCACTGTTGTTATGTTAGACATCCCATAAACAAGCAAACATCTTGATTTATTATCTCATTCCTGTGTGTAACCTTCAAAGTTTTCCCGTGCACTTGTTTACAGGTTCACACAGCCGTCTATACTCAGTGTGTCAACATATAGCACATATATGCTGTATTTCACACCTACTGGCCTTCAGCAAAAGTCCACAAAGTTTAGACTCTTTACTGGTTAAAAATAATATGTTTTCAGAGCCAGAATTGAACTTTGGATTGTTGTCCCTTATGTCAGAGCGCATGTGTACTGCCTAGTACCTCGTATCTGATCTCAATGACATGTCAGACACAATGTTGTGAGTGTAATTCTTTTGTTTGATTGTAGCAGTAATATTGAAACAGATTTATATTGCCAACTGTCTTTGATATTATTTGACCCAATTAGGTACCAGCAGCAGCTCTACGTAGCGGACCTCTACCAGATCTCTGACACGGTCACCATTCGCGACTCCAACGTTGGCAAGCTTGTTTGCCTGACGACCACAAGCAGACCTAACACCCCTAACTCATCAGGAATTAATTCCCCAGTGAACAGGCAATCTCCAGTGCCATTCATGCCACCCAAGTAAGTGAATTAAAGCACAGAAATTTATGACCAGTTCCAGTTCCCTTGATTGTAAAATCGTCTGATACAAAATTGATTCCATTGAAGAAGGAAAACCTCTGACAGTGGGACAGAGGAGAAAAATTAACCGAAAAAGAGTGGGGAGAGAAAAGAAAAAAAAGAAAGAAGACCTTAACTTCTCTTATCCCCTGTTTTTGAGGTATGTATTGTCATATTAGCCTCATTTTGTGATCAAAAATATTATTTATTTCTCCATTTTTAATTGATAAAGATCCACGAGAAAGTACTTTTACTATGAAAAAGAGAAAGGGGAATTCCCTAGTGGTGTTTGTGCAAATCTTGATCATGCACCTGAACGAACTGCTAATTTTACTGTCTTGAAGCCAAAAGTGCTGGGAATCAAGTAGGATTCCAAATTGTGGACAGATAAAAATCGGGTTATTATATCTTGGGACTGATATACTGTCGAAATATTAGTCCTGTTGAGGGACTTCAACCTTGTCATCATGAACTGCTGGACACAAGTTAGCTTCAGGACTGAGCTAATCTTGTGTGTAATTTTATTATATTTATTGTTTTTGTACTTACCAAATTCTTGAACCAATCGAATAAAATCATTAAAACAGTGATATTATATAATTCAGATCACTTGTGTAGAGGCTCATTTGTTTGTTGAAACGGTATTTCTGACCTTGGATGTCCTGAGACATACCGTATATCCTCTAATAAACGCCCCGGGGCGGTGCATTTGTGAAAATGGGGGCTTTATCGTGGTGAATTTTCAGATGAAATATTGCCTTTAAGATGTGTTTTTTCAGCCAATCCATTAGCGTCTGGTGGTAGACGAAGGTAAGTTTGCAAGTTACTTCTAGTCCTCCAGCTGGCTTGGAGTATCGTCCGTCCCTGTTACTGTCACTGTTATTGTGCCCTTATTTTTGTAAGAAAACCAACATTTTTTTATTTTTTCCTGCTGTAAGTTCAGATTGGTTCGGAAAAGCAATATGCCCTTTCTTCAGTGTTTTTGGTATCATTAGAAAATAGACAATAAGATCCTTCTAAACACTGGCATCGCCAATCATCGGGGGGTGAAGGTTGAAAAATCAACATTCTTGTAAAAAATGCAATAACTTAACATCTGTAATACTGTCCAAAGAAATGCTATTTTCAAGCTTTTCTTTCTTTCATTTTTTTCATTTTGAGAAAAAATAGTATTGAGAGCGTTTCTAGACCTTACCATCCCAACCCGCCTCACGCGAACCTGGAAATAGATCGTTTGTGCCGCGGGGTCCATACAGCGAACTTGTGAAGTAGCGTGTTTTGAAACGATGATTTCGCGCTGGCATATAAAATCTTTGAAAATGCCCTTTTTTTTTTACAAATCTGAATATCGTATTTAGATAAACGATCTTTTATTTGCCCTAGCATGTGGTATCATTGCTAAACCAGCAGTATTAATGCCACTTGAGCAATTCTCCCCAGAGCAAGTTTTGCCGTGTTACAGACTGAGTGCTGCGATCACGGGCATGAGTCATGACTGTCATCACTAGTATGTATCCATACATGTACTTTTTTTGGGGGGGGGGCATTTATTGGAGGGTTATTTTCATCACAAAACGTGGGGGGATTTATTAGAGGGGGCGTTTATTAGAGGATATACGGTAACAGGATAACCATCGGAGAGACACCTGGCAAGTTGAACAAAAATGGAAGTACAAAATATGGGAAAAAGAACTTTTAACTAAAGGACTGAAAATTAAAGTCATGAAATGTACAAAACAAATCTGAAAAAATCTAAAATATTTAGTAAAACGTGGTGCAGATATGACCAGGTGTCGCTTTTCAGTTTTATATTACTAGTCTAAAGAGCATTCTACTTTAATTATTTTTGTTTTGTAATTGCAAAAACTCAATCCTCATATTTTCGCAGAAAGATATTAAGATCAAGGAATTTGAGATACCGGGACATGCTCAGTCCTTCGTGATGAAAGGCTATCAAGTTTATATTGCATCAAATTAGAAGTTTCTGAAATGTTCAGCACTTTTTTGGATAACAATAAAAGAGAGTTTAAGTTTTTGTTTGATATTCCCAGGGAGCCAACTCCTGAGCCGTGTGAGGAATTCTGTTCCGTCCATGACACAGACACTGAAGCAGACATTGAGTCGCCAGGCACACAGACCCTCTGGTAGTAGCTTCTCTCAGGACATTCTCTGCACAGTACACCGTTACTTCAGCTGCACGATGGACGGATGCCATCATAGGTATTGTGCAACAAGTTGTACTCCGCTCCCTGCCGCCTCGTAGAAACAACTTTGGCTTATGGATGGTGCCAATGTTTACTCTTTCAGTTTTTGCTGGCCGCTCGAAAGCCGAGAACGCGCAATTCTAGTTAAGCTCAGTAATAGTTATATTCGAATGGAGCATCACCCCAAAAAAAAAAAAATGCTGAACATCTATTTTATAACCTTTTTAATTAGCAAATACCCTTCAACCTTGAGGTTATTATTTTAACAATTCCTTCATTTTGGTAAATTTTGATCTTTTCTCCTTTAACTTTGTTTTGTATAATTAAAATAATAACAATCACGTTGAAGGTTATATGATCAAAATTTTACGAATGAAGGAATTCGTAAACTAATAACCTCACAGTTTGAAGGTTCTGTGCTTATTACTTCAAGGTACCCCCATGGTAGGGCCCTGTATTAATCTTTTACCTGTGTTCCATCCAAGGTAATTTCCTGCGCCTCGCACACCAAGCATTTTAGCGGTAAAGATTGGCCTGTTGTTACATGCATCCCGCACAATTTTTGTGGGCCATAGAGCAGACCATTGTCTAAAATCAAGGGCAGGGTTCCCAGCCATAATTCCTATGTCGCCCTGCTTTGCAATGATTCAGCTTTCACTAAACAATGACACCACTGCGCCCAGTTCCCAGGTAAAGATAATGAATGCATTTGTGCCTTGGTGGAAATAGTCTCACTTTTGTGGCTGTGATGCATTAACTGCACGTGTGTGGTTACTGAAACTTTAGCAATACTGCAATTACGTTCCTGTGAGGATATGGGCTGTGACATTTCAGAAACATCTACACAAAAACTCCTGTTTTGAAATATGGTTTACCTTTAGGGATTCAACATGTTACAGAGTGGTTCATCACAAATCACAACGAGGCATCCATGCGTCCACGAATATGTTTATACGCTGTACGCATCGGATCAATGTTGATTTGTGATGAACCACTCTGTAACATTGTAATACCTTTTCACAACGAAAATCTTCTTCAAAACATATCTATTCTCACCATAATACTAAAATGCTCCCATATCACGGTCATATCTTTTTCCTCGTTACAATATTTTAGTCAAAATCTAAAGCCAAGTGATATAGTTTCGGCAAGTTTGTTGCTTTGCAGTTTTGCATCCTTGTGGTCCTAGCGCGTACTCAGAGTTCCAAACGTGACGAACAGTGCGTCGACTTAAGCGCACCGCGTAAACGCACTTCCGTGAACACGCGCTTGGCGTAACGCATCATTTGTCATATCAACTGTGGGTTTATAACGAATCAACAACGGTAACGCTCCTGTACACGGATATACAGTGAGTTGTTGAAAGTACGATGAACAATGATTGAGGAACAAGAGAAATTTTCATCACACCAAATGCAACTACAGTTTTATCTGGTTTAATTGATGTCCAGTTCTGTAGTTGCTAACATAGAAACCATTTCAAAATTCAGAGGGGCATTTCAAAAGTGCTTTTACGTTATACCATGTACAAGTGAAGTGTAGGAGTGTTGCCTGCTTTAAGCTCCAATTAATATTTATGCATGAGATATTTGTGTCGGAAAAAAACATATTGTTTGTAGGAAACAAAAAAAATATATCCTTGAAATAAGTAACATTTTTTCAGGTGAAAAAAAGACAGAAATATTTTGTTCAAAACTTACTTCACCCAATTCCTTCTTGCATTAATAGTGATCAGTCTCCTTGGTATTGTGGATTCATATAACTCTCTTGCTATCGTGATGCAGATATTGCTCATGGTTATCTGGTCCGATCAGGTCATCAAGATTGCAGGAGAGTGATGGCTTTGATTTGCCACATGCCTGAAATTAATTTCAAGAGGGCACATATGAAGGTTTGTTACCCAAAAAATCACATGCTAAATGAATGTCAGGTCGGGTTTTTTACTGGTATCGTGTAACCAGTACTGCCTGTCTCAGGGCTGGTTTTGGTGGCTAAACTGTCACCCCCATTGGGTTTCTACAAATCTGATGAGGGTAGCTAGTTACCCTGGTAGAACTAAAAAGAGATCTAGCCTATACGGGCATCGGCTTTAGAGATCTAATGGCGGCCATCTCAGCACATTGACGTCAGTAAGGCATCCGGTCAATTATCTTTTTGCTCCAATTAATCCCCCACACGCTTGCTGTAATCGGATGTTACATCTGGTCCATCGCCGTAGTTGGGGACAAACCGGATTTAAAACTTTGTTTTTACTCCTAATGCTGAAATCTGGTCATTCACTCCTAATTTGAAATCTGAGTAGTAGCATACAGGATCCATGTATTGATTCATGTATACAACATCCCTCATTCAATGTCAAGTTCAAGCTTCCTAATCGCTCTGCTGCAGAATTCAGCCCTCTATTGGTCAATGCTGATAGGGCGTGCCCTTGGAGCTCTCCAAACGGTTGTGTACAGGGAGTCAGGATGGCATCAGTGGGATGATGCAATACGGTGCTGGTCACAGACCGGGTACAGGATAATGAGATGGTTCAGGTAGGAGTCATGCAATAACTCAGTGAAATTGGTGGTTCAAAAAGAAGGCCCCCCCCCCCGTTTTTTTGTATTGAAACAGAAGGCAGTGAAAGGTCTGGAAAAAGTGCGGACCTTGGGAACCTGGTTCCAGGGAAATCTTACTATTTGGAGGGTAATTGTAGTCATGTAAATAAGAAATACTAAGATTGGAAGGAAATTTTGCAATCTTGAAGGAAATTTGATTGTGTTTCCCGGTAAATTTGGCATTTTTTCAGCCCTGGCGTGATCCATTGGAAACTGTGGAATTGAGTTTTGTCATTGCCCTGTACATGTCTATGTCAAGAATGGGGAATTCATGGATCATCACAAAAGAATTCGGTGTTTTGCATGCAATGTACAACTTTTTGTATCTGATTTATAAAGGTTTTATTATTCTTTTTGTACATTGGCAAAAAAATAAACATTTAGGCATGTCCAGTTGGACTGCCTCATAAACTGTATCATAAACCTTGTATCATAAAACTTGTATCATAAAACTTGTATCAGAAAACTTGTATCATAAAACTTTCATCATAAAACTTGTATCATAATAACTTGGTGTAAACACTAATGCAGCTATTGATTTGAGGTTGGTACACATGAAGGATTCAATATAAAGCTGGTTAACATCTAAACCTTAATGTGGCAGTGGTGTGTTATAACCCTTTCATTATTGAAAATTTCAGTCAATATGATAGTACATAAATTAAGCTACTGTATTGCATAGCAACATCGTCAGTGCTATGGAAATTTTACCATGAAATCACATCAGAAGTTGACTTAATTTACCTCTTAACCATGGTAGCCAATTTGATGCTAATGAGGCCCAATCAAAACTAGCATTATAAGTTGTAATACCATATTATTTTCCAAGAACTAAGTGTGGTTTTAAGAACTTAATTTTCATCCATAATTCTACCAGTTCTTTTGGCAGTTTCCAGAAGTGGCCCCATTACTTCCACCATCTCTTCCAGTTTTAGTAGGGGCGTGGAACTTCTCAAGCATAGCCCAAATGTCGGTTTGCCCTTCTCAAAGTTCATCCCAGCTTATCACCATCACTTTGGCCGGCAGTGCCGTGTGCTGACTATGGCTACTTGAAGCTGGTGGAATTGTTTGAGGCTATTTCACATGTGCTACAGGTAAGAAATATTTTTTATCTATTTGGGGTAGAGAGTTGTTTGAGATCAGGGATGCTGTAGGGGTGAGATGGTGTCAGAGCAAATAAGATTTTTGAAGGAGAGAGCATGTGGGAGTGGATGTGCAGCGGGAAGTTATGATAGGAAGAAGACTGAGGACTAAAGAAGATGTGGGGTTTGGAAGAAGCGGTGGCCCGGTTGGCGAAGCAATGGTTGTACGTTGTATGGTCATGTGCTTAGGAAGATTGACAAGCTGTTTTTACTAGGGTCTTTGAGTTGAGGTGGGTGTTCGAGAAGGAGGGGGACAACCAAGAAGACATGAAAGTGGAGGAGGAGAGTTAGAGGTTGGGGTGAGGATGTAGGATGCACTGAATTGGGCAAAGTGGAATGGGGTAAGGGTGAGGTAAATCAGGCCACCCCTCTTCACATGGACTAAACCTGCGCATTTAAAACTGCGGATTTGCCTACTACTACTACTAGCATCTTTAATCTCTCATATCAAGTGAGGTCCTTCTTTTTAGTTACCCTGTCCGTGGGCATAAAATATAAATTTGCAACTTAAAGGCATCCAGAAATTGGCAGCCTGGTTCCCCACTCACCTATCCATGTGACGGCTTACACCTACATATTCTTTTGGCCACCTCATGTTTTGTTTGATGCAAAGTGCCATTCCAGCATACCCGGAATTACAACCAACAAATGGGTAATATGCAGAATTTACACAGTGTCTTCATTGATGTATACCTTTCCATAATTTGTTACAACTCAACATCATCATGCATGCCACATATCATACACATGTACTGCATTCCACCAATACATCATGTTACATGCATATACATGAGGCATATGCACACATGGTACATACACACACACACACATGCGGTGCACACACACACCCACATATATATGTACACACATACCCACACACAGATGATACCATTTGAAATGATCAGTCCTTGCACTACTTTAGATTCTTGGTGCTACAGAACACAAATCCTCTTGCTACTCATGCAACCCCCCGAGCACGAAGTGAAACGCTTCTCCCAGACCTGCTCCAAGTTCTCAAGTCCCAAGCCAGCAAGCAGGTCATCCGCAAGGATATCCCAGCAGCCTACCACATGACCTTTGCAGGTCATTTGAGATTGTAGATTATGGCGTGTTGATGTGCAGGATCTACTGATGGAAGGTCCCTGAAGAATTTGCACTGTAAGTTGAAATTGTTACTAATTCGATTCCAATTTGCATTATGATTCACTTGGTTTGCAAGATTTGTGGCAGTCTGTTTTAAGTAATATTCAATGAAAGGCAAAATTTGATGATCAAAAAGGAAATTCATTTCATCAAGCCAAATACAGAGTTTCTTGTTTGGGCTAGGGAAAATTAATTACTTGCCAAAACCAGTTTTGCACTATAAAATGCAGCCTATGCCATCCACCAGGACACCGTTCAGGGGATTTATAACAGATGATACCCAAAAAGGAGGAGTCGCACTGTCTAAATGCACTTATGAATTAGGTTGCTGAACTGTGCCAAGGTAATGAGATTTGGTTCATAGTGACAATGGTTTCCTTAAGCATTTGAAAAAAGCTGTGTAATTGCAACTTGCAGTAATTGAACTGGAGCTAACCACAGTAAATCAGACACTTCCTTTTGATATTATGTTGATTAGACAATGCTGCAACTGGGATAGTAATTGTTTACCTCTTCATTGCTGAAGATTTTGCAGAAATTTCTAAAATAATCAATTTTAATCTTGGAAAAGTTGTATGGCATAGTAGTCTAATTTAGCGAAGGAATTTTGTGGGCACGTGTGGTCCAGTGGATTGACATTCGCCCCGCACTCCAAAGGTCGTGGTTCGATCCCACTGCGGCCAACGTGTGCCCCGTGAGTAAGACGCTTTACCCAATTACTCTCTCCACCCAGGTGTATAAGTGGGTACCAGCATTATTCATGCTGGAAAGTAATAGACTCGCTGTGCGGGAGGAGTGCGAACCCCATTTCAAAAGATAATACGGAGGAGTCTGGCCAAACGCTAAGGAAAGAGATGGCACTCCGTGCACGAGCTTGCTCGGCACGACAATTTACTTTACAATTTACTTTATGTATTTTTGTTCACCTCTTGGCTTGTTTGTTTATAGGTTTCATGGAATGGAGAGGAGCCAACTATTTTCTACTCAAGAAGAAGGTAGGTATAGAAATTTAGGCTTGTTGTAAACATTCGAAGATTTGAAATTAAGGAACAATGACACGTGCTTGTCTGGTACATACTAATTGGTAGAAAGAGCAATACTAAGATTTTTTTAGGTCTTGGTGTTAGTGTGTGCCAACCCCAGGACGGAGCGTGTTATTTTCCTAAAAGGTATTCTTAAATAGCTGGAAAATTGTAAACAATTTCATTGGTTGATGCCCGGGTTAAATTTTGACAATTGAACCCAGTAGTATGCCCTGCTTTGCAGGTTGAACGCTTGTTGTTTATTTTTGCGTGGAAGAACTCAGCTCCAGCCTTGTTCTTTCCACTTTACAATAATGGTATCGCTTTGGGTTCAATTTGTCGTAAAGAGAGAGTACTGGTTCCAAACCATACCTTTCTGTAAGTCTTTCGTGTAATGCTGAATTGTGTGGCCTAATTAGAGTTGAAAATTGGCATGACTACTCCACAAAGATAGTGACAGCATGATGTGTATTTTCTTTTGGGGTGTAGAGCAAACTGCTGACGAGCAACACGATGAAGAAGGTGGACGAGAATATCCGACTTGCTGAGCCGTCAGCCACGCTATCGGATCCTTTTCTCCAAGTTCATTCCTGCCTCCCACACTTCCTTTGGACACAGTGTTCGTGTGGCAGAGTATGGATTCAATACGCTGGCAGAATTGTTTGATGGCTTTGTCTGATGTTGTCATTGGTAAAAGATTTATTTGTTTGAAGCATGTGTGTAACATCAAACAGAATCAAGATAGAGATAGTTGACCAAAGTGATTTTTAAAAATCCAGCATTGCAAAAATAAGCAAGACAATTTTTTTTTTTTTGGGGGGGGAACTAAATGAAAAGCCAATTACAAAATTGAATGTTCCCAAGCGCTTGTAACTCGAAGGAAATTCCGGAACCTTTTTGGCATATTTCTTGATTTAGTAATTTTTTAACAAATTAGAACATAACAGTTTGCGCAGGTAACACTGTTACAGGAGTGATGCTGGATGAGACTATAAAGCATAATTGATATGACGTAATACACTTACAATGTCCAACTACATGCAACTGTTTTGGACCCTGTTTTATAATGAACTATCTATCAGCTATTTGGGAATGTGTGTGCGCTCGGGGCGTTTTGCCCAATTTGAGTACTTTACCAAATTGTTAGCTACAATGTAGGCCTATGAAGGGAGTACACTGATCATGTGTGGACAATTCCAGCAAAATGTAAAAAAAACCATAGAATGATTATTGACGGCACCAAGGCCTTTTCACATAAGTCCCACTGTGTTGGGATTGATTCACCAATTTATATTCAGTGTTTTCATGCACAGGATAACAGAATGCAATTTTAGAGGAGTTGAAATGTTTTTTGAGAATACTTTGGCTTTATTTATATGCAACTTATACAGGTGGAAGAACAGGGCGAGGATAGAATGGTAACTCTGACTGGACCGGAACGTGTAGCATCTGTAGCTAGACTAACCTCCATGCTCTTACACAGAATCGTCAGCTTTCCTTCCCACTGGAAGCCTTGATGCATAACACAAACACCAGAGGGGCATTGGCTACTCGTGTGCCTGGCAGACTTTGGAGTGGACAGACCTATAGATTTAGTGGCTAAATTTCCTCATGTATTGATGAGTAGCTCTTTACTATATTAGAAACAAAGTAGGTGTAGTCCAATTTTAATATGTCTTTAGAAATGGGATGTTGTAATGGAGCAAATGTTGGGGATAACAAAGCAAAGCTCTTTCGGGTAACCAAGAGATCAAGTAGGATACAAGTGGACTACACAAGCACTACTTTGTTCTCTTGGTATCATAAAGAGCTTGCTTTGTTGTCTCTTGGCTTAGTGGATGGGGATGTTGTAATGGAGCAAATGTTGGGAGATTTAAAAAAACCGAGCTCTTTCATGGATACAAGTGGATACACTAGCAAATTTTGAATCACTACTCCTGTATTCCTGTTGCTGCTTGATCTGTGCATTGCAGAGACACTATACTATGAGTTTGCTTTGATATTGGTAAACAGTCCCTCAAAGGTCAAACATGATTTCTAGTTAACTTTTATTTAAGCTCCATTGATGTGATGACCTTAGTGATGCCTTGTCCCCACACTACTTCCCTCATAAAGCAAAGATATGTTTTAGAAGAACTCCTTGTAAAAGTTTAGGCCGCTGAGCATGTTTCCCTTTTAGTGGTCAACCACACTATACTAGCACACACAACACCACTGTTCTGTGGGCCATTGTGATACATTAATTCCAATGTACAACACTTACATTTAGCTCAAAATTTGGAATGGGGATGTTTTTTTTGGTCAACAGGACCACTTTGCAATCTGTTGTGTGTGTGTGTGCTATGTTGTGTATGTATG
>JAMKCH010044344.1:0-13298 GCA_023653785.1 Ophioderma brevispina
ATCAGCGTGCTTTGCAAAAATTCAGTGTGTGATTAATGCATGACTCCGGGAATTTTCAGAGGCGATTTCGTAAATATTTTCAGTATGTTTAACACACACTAAGAGAGGAAACCCGGAGGATACAGGCAAGCTACTTTAAATATTTATTGATTTAAAAAAAACCCCTTAAAATAGTGATATTTGCATGCCCGCATATGAAAAGATTTTTTTCCATGAGATTTCAGGCTTGAAATCTATTGTATTTTTTTCAGCAAATTCAGTGGTTGTTTTTTTTTTCAGTGTGATTTTCAGTGTTTTAACCCTAGTGCTCTTTGAGACCAGTGGTGATTTGTTTTTGTGACTACCTTGGCATTTGGTGACATAATTTAACACATTCACATAGACACGGGTCCAGTTTTGTACAAAGTGTAACCCCTAGATAACTAAAGGTGTTTTCACCCACCCAACATAATTTATACTTCTTACATAAACCCTCATCACAAACCTTTCTTTGAGCCAATTCCAACAGCCGTTGTTTTTTTGATTTTCAGACGCAGAATATTATGAAATGTTTCCAGAAGACTAAAGGTGTGAGTAAGCGAGTTTTCTGTTACCAATCTAAATAACGGTTTTTATTCAGGACGTATTGGGCAGTACCTTATATTCCAGGTCATTTATAGAAACCCATTCATATCTCTGCAATTCTTTATGGCAAGATTTAAAAATCTGAGACATAATAAAAAAAATATATTGCGAAAGACATCCCCTTGACGAAGCCAGCTTACTCTAAAAAATTTGGTCATGTGCCCATTTATCAAAACGTAGATTCGGCCTTTCATGGATCCCATCTTTTTAACCCTCCGTCCCCAAAATTAAGCAGATCCATAGTTTTAAAAAAAATTAATGAGAAACTGATCTCAAGCTGTTCTCAAATCAATTAAAAGTAAAAAAGACCCCGGAATATTATTGAAACTCTGTGTAACGCATCTGTCGCATACCTGTCTTATTTCTCACCAATATACCTTCTGCCATAAGATCCGACTGATCAAACTGATTAAATCTGGAAGTACTTTTTTTTGCCTGGTGGCACTCCAAGAGACGCACGTTAATATGACACATAAGGAGGATATTGGTCTCCAATTTTTAAGACAAGACGAGGCTTTTGACCTTTAGGGAGGCAGTGTAATTACACCACGTCTTGTGTAATGGGAAGACAGCCTGTATGAAAAGACTCATGAATTGACCTTAATCAAACCATGAAAGATCGTTGAAAACAAAACTTGTAAAATTCACTGTTTAGCCATCTAAACAGACTTTTATTATTGCATCATACCTTTAGAGGCACCCAGAAGCTCCTCTTGTTGAATTGGCCCTCCAAACTTTGTTTCTGGTTGTCATTTAACCGGGTAAAATTATCCGAATTCACAAACTCCTCCAACTTAATATCTTGTGTATTTTTGAAGGCCATATACCCGTTTATAAAAAACTCCTGGATTTCATCTAAAATATCCTTGTTGTAGATTTTAAATACCATCAGAACCCCAAATTTTTGAAATAGCTTTGTTTGCAGAATTTTCTTTTTTCCAAACTTAAGAATAGGAAGAAGGCTTTTCACACCAGTTTCCAGGCATTTAAAGGCCCTTGACCGCAATATGGCCCCATCCATCTCTTGATCTACGAAAATCTTCAAGCTCAGAATTCTTATCATTAAGAGTCTCCAAGGAATTTGGGTGCAAGGGAGGATGATTGAGCTCAAGATACTCAATATCGGCCAAAAGCTCATTCTCGGCGAAGGCCTCCTTCGTTTAATGATGAATAGGAAATTGTTTTACCACAATCTCTAATATAGGTTCCAAACAAACGGTCGTTGATGACCAAATTTAAGTCGTTGGTGTGAATCTCAAAAATATTATCCAAATTATATGGAGTGGCATACTGTAAACTGACCGCTTTGATAGTACTTTTAAACCAATATTAACATAATCCCTACTTTCAGAAGAGAATTGGTGAATTTCCAATAACTTTTACCCTTAGGTAAATCATTAAAGCTAAAGTTAGTGTCAATTACTCTATACTGGTCAGTCCTATACCTGGCAAAATCTCTGTTTTGAAATAAAAATCAAATCTCTTCTGAAATTAAAAAAAAAATCTATCTACTCATTTTCAGTGGTTGGGTTGCCTCCAAGTATATTGCTGTCACATTTTCATTATGACATCTCCAACGTCATACCTTCATATTGGATTAAGTCCAAAACCAAGTTCCTTCCTTGAATTTAGGATTTTAATATGAGTGTGTTATAGTATCTAACTTAGGAACTCAAGTACCTAGTTCAGTCGCCACAAATATTAATTTGTATTTGCTTAAATCTGCCATTGACTTTTTTTAAATAAGGGTAAAAACAGGAGAGTCTTTATTTGGAACCAAAAGCGAACCATGCGAATCTTTAATCACAGAAACTAACATCTATGCCACAATAATACCCTTATCACAATCAATATGTGTGACTGTGAATAGTATAATCCAAGTTGTTATGAATAGTATTCTATACAACAACACCTCACCTTACTGTTGAATTTAAATAGCTAAAAAATAATCACCTGTCCACTCTTTATCCAGTTCTGCTTAAAAAAACAAATATTGCGCCTATATTTCGTGCAATAGTAAAAATATACATTCGGGTCAAATTTTTGACTGTTCCTTTCATAGAAAGTTAAAATTTGACCTCCATAATTTTTACTTACCACACTCTAGGCATTCAATATTTGATATTTGTTGTAGCCTGCCAACTTAAACGAGTGACACCAGTGTTTACCATTCATTGTGCACATCGCATGGAGTACCTTATTGGTATAGCCTGCTTACTTATAGCAGTGACAACAGTGTGCACATCTCATGATGTAACTTTATTTGATGCCCTGCTAACTTATAGCATTGACAACATTGGTTACCATTCATTGTGGCACTCGCATGATGTAACTTATTGTATAGCCTGCTAACTTTAGCAGTGACAATATTGTTAACATTCATTGTGCACATCGCATTATGTACCTTATTTGTATTAATTACAATAATGAATGTTTATGAGTGGGCATGGTAAGAATATTTTTTCATGAGTTGAAAGCTAATGTTTCCATTCAACGAGGCGTTAGTTATTTAGAGGGCCAAAAACGTGTCTTATTTGACTAATTCAAAATTAAGTCATGCAAATCCAGTTGTTTTATCATTCATAATATGTACTTCAAGGCGGGAAACATGTTTTGTATGTGGAAGATACCTTCCATAATGTAAAACTAGTTTTACATGATTACAAAATATTTTCATTACCTCTAAATTTACACTTTAAATGACAATTAAATGACTGCCGAATTTTAATTTGTCAAATGACAAATTAAATTGACTAATAAAGACGACTTTAGACTCCCCAAAAAACGACTAGATAGTTTTGTCCACACCAAAATGCTTGCTAATTAAGGTCTTTTGGACGAATTTTGTAATTAACAAGTCCCTAATTTCAAGTTTAGAATATTTGCAATCTAATGAAATTTAATCCGAAAATCTTAAAGAATATTCTTTTTTAGGCTTATTTTAGTGGATTATAAAAAATACTGTGCATGAGCTAATATTTAACTTATTGTCAATTAAAATACACTTTTTTGACTAATTAGTATTCTCAGTGTACCGCTCATGTCATCCAGTACTCAACTACCAGCTATTTTCCCTTGTGTATTTTAACTAACTTTAAAGTAACGTTTGATAGTACAGGGCACAATTCCCATTCTGATTGATTTCTAACCAACTTACAGGTACCTTGTAGTTTTCGTACATGTATTGCGTCTAAACCGCAACATTAATCTCGCGGCATCTATTGACACCATTATATAAACGATTTTGTGATCGGTAAAATCTCAACCAACCGCCGTATCGCCTTAACATCAGTGCAAATAAAATTAATATTACTGTACATCGATCAAATTGTAAGAAATATGTTTTGGCATTTGCTTTTAAGTTCAGTCCATTAGAGCATACATCATTTCTTTAAATTTTTCATTATATTCCAGGGATTGGTTTTGCTATTAGAAACATCTTTTGAATTGAAATTAATCGTCTGTGACAATCTCAGATTATCGATAACCTTCTTATTAATATTAAAGGGGATGGGGGGCGCGATCTCACTATATAAAATTGTCCTCTGGATTGGACGAAATTTATTGACCACCATAACCCAGCTGTTGTTTCACGCTGAAATATCTATCCTTTTTCTTAACACGCTGGAAAACCAGTAGGCGCTAAGATTACACTGGAATAAAATGACAAAAGTAGGTAGCTTTCTTGCACACCAACAATTTGACGTCTGGTGAAATAGGGAAATAGGGGCGGGGTCCTGGGGACGAGATATTTGCGATCGGGTCATAGACCTTTAAATAATGCAAATAGCATTGTTTCTGAAGAAAGGCGTCCATATATTTCCAATATTTTGGATTTTGCACAGTTGCAGTGGTAAACTATGCATCAATGGTAGAGCTCGAATTTTCTATGGGTCGCAAAAGAAGGAAGTTTGTAACAAAAGTAATTCACAATCGGTGATCCCGATAATAATTCAAAAAACGCTGTTGAAATCGTCCTTTGTAATATGGCTTGCCGGGAAGTTTTGCGCTATGGTACGTGTCTGTGCATGTGTCAAGTTGTGGGTTATTTTCTTAAGGTGGCACCATTTCAGCATGGACGGACATAACTTTTGGCGTTTCCAGCTCTACCGTAATTACAATTTGCCTTAAAAGCATACGCGAAGGACTATAGGGTGAGCTGTAAGATTAAAACTCAACCCGGCCTTGCTACTATCCCTTATTATTTCGCTGGTTCTTTCGAGTTGAAAACCAGTTTCTATTCTCTTAAAATGAAACACGGTTAATTCTACAGGATCCGTCGGTTTGAAGTTTTGAAGCAGTGTCCCTTACGATTCTCTGAAAGTGTTCTACAATTTTAACATCATAAAACCCTGCTATGCATATATGCGTGTATGATGATAATTTATCGACTACCATCATTAGCAAAACGAAAGGGTCAGCACTGAGCTTTAAGACTTTACCACTGAGAGACATCTTTTTTTCATGTAGTATAATGACAGTTGTTCTAATGCAATGCCGGTCATTAGAATCGCCAGGACTAACGCCTAACTGCTCAGCTTTTCAGGGCAGTGAAACATACCTAATCCTAGTTGGACGGTTTAACCTTTTCAAATTTGTCTCTTTTATTTTTAAACAAATTTAAGCAATCGTCGACACAATTTTACAACTATATATGTAGGGACATGCAATAGCTATCATCTGTGCAAAAATCAGACAAATCCATTGCGGGAATCTTGCCATAATAAGCCACAAAAGTTATATATTTGTATGTTATGTTGTTATCATGTTTGCCCCATGAAAGTTCCATAAAATTTACACAGGAGTAGTTATGAAATAAATATTCAATCAGTTTCCAAACGGTGTCGCCATCGATATTTTTGTTTTATGCTTGATTTTATCATATAAATGAGACCTCAAACCGTGTGGGGAAAATTCATCACCGATTGGGTGCCATGATTCGAAAGTCTGTTGATCTCAGCTCACACTTTAACTTGCTGAGTATCGTGTTAGGTCAAGTTAAGAAAGTTTGCACATGCAACATTCAGTATTCCGTGGTATAAGCTTTGACATCCCTACTAAATGTTAGTGGCCTTTGGAATAAGATGGAAGTGGACACGGTTGACTTAAGGATGATAATAAGATGTGGAAAATCCTTTGATACCAAACTATAAGATTTTATAATATGTGACCATGTCCTGTTGCCCGTACACCTTCTATTTCATTTAAAAACCCAATATTGAATATTAATATTGGAATAAACAAAAAATGTGCAACGTTCAGAAACCTTGACCTGATAAAGTCACTGAATCATAGACTTGTTGTTGTTTTTTAATAAAGCAAATCTAATATCTTCCAATGTTGAAACATGAAAGAAACGATTAAAAAATAAGCCAGATATGCCCAATTTTGTAAGCAACCCCCTTGTCATACCACTTTTCCCCTTCCTCCATTCAATGGGATTTACACAGTTAAGGCAAGAATACGTCAATGTCACTGGGCATAAGTAATTATGAAAATAATGATGACCCATGCGATTTTGTTAATTGATCTATGATTAGCCCTAATCTCCTTCATTGATCTTTAAAAAATTTAATGTTCCACAATAATCCTCACCCCTTAATTCCGATGTGTAAATGAAAACACTACTACTTTCAACACTAATCTGATAATACCAGGTATAGATCAGTTATGCAATTAAAGGACTAAACTCTTTGCATACCATAAACAATGGGAAGATCTTGTTTTCTTGCTCTGCAACAGTGAATTGTGTTTGGATTCGTCATATCAATTGGCACTTGTATAAATAATTCATTGATTATCCGTAGTTGACATAATCAAGAAATGTGCATTCAGTTGACAAAGGCATTATGAAATTGATATTGTACATTCTCACCACACAATTTAATGTGTGTAAATCCCATAGGAATGGCGAAAAAAGGGGTGTGCTACAATATTGGTCATATCTGCCTTATTATTTAATCGATTACTTTCATTTTTTCAACATTTGGAATTATATTAGACGTGATATAGTGATTGCCATGAAGGTAAAATCATCTTTAATAATCCTAATCCTTGCAACAATTTTTTGATGTGTGGTCACTACTTAAAGAAGCATATCCATTTACTTGGAGAGTTATTGATGTCAGCTACTAGTAATGTAACGTTATGTGATACCAATAAAATATCTGCCCGGAAGCCGAAGGATTCTTCGATAAACAAACATAAATGTTACCAGCTTAGGACATAAGCATATTTGAAAATAGTGCGCCCTCATGATTTTTTAAAAATTAGCATTTGGTGCATGTTGTAAAGCTTATCGCGTATTAAACCCAGTAGTACAGCGAAAGCAACTACAACCGTTCTACCACAACTAGTAATTTCACTAAAGCTGGGTTGACTCATTTTTTTTAATTTGAAAACCTAGCTCCCCCTTATAACACTGGAAAATACGCATCAAGTTTATGTCATTTGCCTGCACCCTATATGACATGCCTGTGGCATTTGTAATTATTTACCAATGGATAGTATCTAGAAAGTAAGTTTAAACATTTTATGAAAAATGCACATCTGATTCTAACGAGTCACCAATGCGAATAGGTGACACTTCTGAGCAAAATCATGTGATGAAAACAAAATTGAAATTTAAAATACTAAAAGGTTTCCTCTAAGTAATGCTTCGAAGAAGGCAGTATACATAGGTTACATAACTAAGTGTCTCATATATGAACAGAGCACCCGCCCCCCTGACAAAGTAGTATAACATTGAAGTGACAGTTTTATTTTTCACAAGTCATACCCGGCAGGGTTGGAGCGAGTATCAGTTTTGCGCACATGATCGTGATTGATCACTCTTGTTTTTTGAAGTTTTAATATCAATACCACTCAGTATGAAAAAGTAGTAATATACCTTGTTTGCTTGCCCTCAGCGAAACGAAACTTTTGACATAAGTATCAATACCGTTTTCACTTTTAAATTTCCTGTAGAAGTTCTATGGTTTAAAAGTTTTTACGTAAGATTTCTAAATTTTGTATAGCCGAATAATAAGAATCAATTTAATAAACAATACATTATACATGTATTATTACGCACAGGGGAGCTTCCTTGTGGTGCAATACCGCTACGCCACTATCAATCACGGGTATCGCCCCAACACTGCACATATCAAATCTGGGCCTCTTGGTCAGGCAACTCGTCAAGCACTTGCTGTAGCTTTCGTTTAATTTGGAAGCCCTGTTAAAACTGTTTTCTTTTCAAGTCAGCTTCTTCTTGCATAATAATAATAATATTAAATGGCCTTTTTTCGGTTGATAACCATAACAGAAAATATTGCCTGCACATGGAAATATAAGGCTCGTCTTCGACTCGCACGATATTTGATCAAGGATCGGGCGATATGTTCTGTTAGCAACCTCAGCGATCCAATATTATATAGTTATTTGTACAGGCCTACGTTTAAATCAATAGGCTTTATTTTAAAGCTTACCCACTGCTTCGATGTAACAGAACACACGTTACTGTCTTCACTCTTTGTTTCCGTCCGTTTCCTACATAGTGTCTGGAAATGGTGAGAGATGGTTCGACGACTTCTTATTAGCTATAGGTAACGTTTTCTACTGAAGAGAATATAACTAGTGTGATCAGGAAATTCTCTACCTCCTGTTCTACTGGAAATCATACCACCAACCATTATCCCCCTGAAATATTTCGCTTAAACTTGATCCTTCATAATAGTTGAATTAATCCAGAAGAATCTAGCCAAGTTCCATTATTCATTTTTAAAACACAAATTTTTGGAATTGAGAATTATTGAATAAATCTGTGTGATGAAACAGGATATTATTACACCCCCTCGTAATATTAATGATCTATCTGCCTTCCATTCCTTTGACAGGATATATAAATGATGAGTCAAATATCACCACCTGATTTTTACGGCTGACATGTTGCAAGGGCGAGATATTTGGTGATCACTATCCTTTCACTCTCTCCCGATAGAGTATTTGGTCATTATAAACCGCTTCATCTCTCTTCCTAGTTTTGATTCATTGCCTTCGATTGTCAACGTTTCATACATGTATGGTTTCCGGAATTCCAGCATTAAATCTCAAGGGGACGATTGACATTACACGTTTTCCAAGGTCTTTTGTCCGCGATAAATCTCCACCGCTAAATTCCTTTGAATTGGGAACATATAACACTCAACTGGTACACTGATCACAACTCTGTGGATATTAGTAGAGTGATTCTTCCGGTTTAATTGCTCTTTTTTCATTATAGTCGTATCCAGCAACATGGAGTATACACCATGTCCACTTGCACCTGCTTTGTAGAGCATCTTGTTTCTTTTGATTTGGCTCTTTCGTATGTTTGTAGTTTAGAGTTTGTTTAGGTGTGATTACGAAAAGTCAACAGCATTAAGCATTTGTCTTTTTTGTGTTCCTTGGTGGGGAAAGGAGGGGGGGCGAGGGTGACATGTCGGTGACCTCATATGACCTGGTGACCTCATGCGACAATTTTCACATTCACCGCGACGGGCAGACGACCCTCGCGTCGCGGGGACCGCGAACTATTTTCATTTATAAATATTAGAATGATTTTACTTCCCATTACCGTAACTGTATTTTTATGTCTAATAGTGCGCATTTTTTTCTATTATTATATACTATATTGAAACTTCGGCAGGCTGTAAATCTAATCCAAACAGATTTTACGTGTCTTCAGCGTTTTTATAAAGGTGGCAAATATTTTAAACATCATGTTGTAAAACAAGCAAAACTTGTCATCAAACGTAACCTTTATTCGTCCGCAATAATATTTTCATCTTTCAGTGTTGATCCATACGATTTGTGCTCTCACGTGTTACTACTTTTCAAACGTCTACTGCTGATGTATTCGCTGATGTAGAACATGTTAGTATCCATTGGTGTACTGGTTCACGCCTGGTTATGATATGCCGTAGGATTTGTGTTGTGATCAATGCTCGAACCAAGTTAGCGTGAGCCAGTTTGATCCTGGCAAGGTGTTATGATTCTAACGTGAGCTACATCAGCGAATTCCATTCGCGAATAATCATCATCGATCATTGATTTCAATCTCATCATCATCATCAGCATGATACCAGATGCCTGGAAGATATTGCGCGATCTTGACAATCATGGTATATTTGCGCGCATCACGCATGTTAAGACTGAGTTTGCTTGTGGACAACATTAGGCCACTCATTTACAAATATAAATGTAGTAATCCCCAGTCTGTTTAGCTTGGGTTTGGTCGGATTACACATTGTAGGTGGGAAATTTTTCTCCCTCGAGTCTGTTTGATATCTTGAATGGAATACAGTATGGTTAAGAAATGGCAGATTGCAGGCCTGCCATTATTGCCTGTAGGATCTTAACATAAGCTTTGATCACCTACGCACAGGAAAATCTTTAAAAATACACAATTTCTGTAAGCATAGAATCCCGAATTCAAGGTAATGAACCTGAATTAAGTAAAATAAGCATACACGTAGATAATAGAGGTCCTCCAGCAATAACACATAGTATCTATGCTGTCATTAGCCCTAGATGTTAAATAGAGAGCTTGGACCACATTTATTCCAGACGCAGACCTAAGATAACAATTTAACTTCCAACACAAAACAGTGCTCTTCATGTTAAATCTTTGGTACTTGTTTTCATGGTGTTTATTTTGTCTCACACAAACCGCTTTTTGCTTTTGATGCTCTGAAGCTTGGTATGGCTTCATGATCTGCTCATTTGCACCTCGGAGTCGACGTTGGCGATATTTCTTGGGTGTGGATGATGCATGTAAGTTGAAATCAAACGCTACAGTGGTGTCTATTTTTGATTTGTTGAGAGTGTATTGTTTACCTCGCTGTGTAAAATTCAGTGCATATCGCGCGTGTACCGCTTTTTTGTTATAACCAATCAGAATAAATATTCAATGAAGGTCTCATTTATGCCATTTTCTTTTCTTAATGCAAGACACTATGCGTAAGGTACGGCTTCAAATTCAACCGCCATCCGCCCGTCCGGAACCTTTCCGATGGGCCGTCCCAGTCAATTCTCAACTGATACTCACCCTAATACTTTCCATGTAAATAAGACATAAAAATTGTTTTGCTTAAAAGTGACATGGAGGAGATTTTTTTGAGGATACTAACTTCTCTCAAATTGCAACTGGAACCGATCGTAGACTACCTACCGAGAACTTTTCAAAAGGTATTGTGTCAGTACAAAAGAAAACAGCAAAACTGTTTTGAACTTGCCTGCTATCGTAATCATCCCCTATAGAAAGCCCTGCTTTGATTTAATCATCATCTCATTACATAAGACGGGCGTCTTCGGCTTATTCACTTCAGTGTGTGATCGCAATATAACATTGGTAAGCCTTCCAAATATGCAAAACAGGGTTCGAAAAAAAAATACGGCCGCTTCTCTCGTCTGGAAATGTCCTCATTTTTCTTTAAAAGGACGTGAATATTTATTGTCTTTTAAAAATGATGTTTTGAAGACGATTGCAACGACCTTCTTGAAAACTTTTTAAAGAACCAAACTGTCTATAAAAAGTTAGTCCTTAATTCGTTCACTCTGTGTGCGAATTCTTTAAACATACAAATTGTCACTTTCGGGAGAGCAGTACCAACATGCCTATGCACAAACAAAACATCCATTACATTTTGTTACCAATAGATAGTCATTTGTCCACCTCTTTCCATTGATACCAAAACGAGAGAGCAGCATGCCTAGAATTACGTTAGAAAGACGTCATAAAGTTTGCGTGTTAGCAAATTGTAAATTTCCATAGACAACACATGGGAAAATTCAATTTTTGCCCAAAACGTTTTCACAATGATGGCGGTTTTGGCTCTACTTGATGGGAAATGACTAGTTTTTTATATAATGAAACAATGTTTTTGAGTCACTAATTGGTACTTAGTATTTTCCACTACTTTTCTCAATATATGACGTCCATAGTGACATCATAATGGGGGTGTTGGTACTTATTTTTGACACCAGGAAGCAGAAACTCTAAGCTACCCAAATTTACAGGAATCGGGTGTTGTAGTAACGAAAATCACATGGAGGGGGTGGTAACCACACCCCTTCGAGAGTTTTGGTTTTACAAACTTTGGGCTCAGGTAGACGAAGGGTTATGTCGCAAAGACCATTCATATAGCCACTAAAAGTCTCCCTTAGCTGAATCATATGTCCACAGGTAGGTCCAATATCCGCATAGGAAAAAAGTCCCCTAGGACTTACATATCGATTTTCAATTATGTTTGGGTGTTTTAATGATCATAATTGAATATGATGCTTGACCTGATACTCTTGAGCACTGAGAGATATTTTTAAATCATTATTGGTTAAGACCTTTCATGTCTTAAAAATCACAATGAAGTAAGGCAACCTAATCGACCAAGGGCTCATTCAGTTACATTGGATGGTCACATGTTTAACAGCACAGGCAGTGACCTGTACGTTCTTGGTAATTAAAATCCGTACTATAAATCCATGGTGTGTGTTTTGCTCAATACCCTGGTGAATGAAACTATCGAATTGCGCCATGGGAATTGATAATTTTATATGAGCTCATAGTGAATGCCTTCAAGGTTAACCTAGGTAAATTTACTCTACCCACGTGTACCTTATAAAGAGCAGTTTTTTTTGTAATAGCACACACGAAAAAGGAGGGGGTGGTACCACAACCTTCCGTGCTTTGTTAAACATCCGATAGCATAGAGTTTCGTCTTTCCATTGATATAAAATCAGTCCAAAGTGGCCAATATGACGTCATAAGTCCAAGGATGTATGAAAAGACTTGATAGCAGGGTGGAAATTGAATTGTTAAATGACTCAACAACATGGCCCTAATCGCTCTGATATATAAAACGAGTATTTCGCATCATGTCGAGCCAAAACCCGCAAGAAATCGTACAATATTTCTTTTGTGGAAATTGAATTGCCACATATTCAATAGAAATTAATAGTCGGTGGCCATTTTTCGTCATGTGAGTGCAAAATCGGTATCTTCTGCATTTTTCCATGATTTTACAGTAGAATGCATTTTTTGTGTTTCATTCTTTTGCTGACTTGTCAAAATGAAATAATTCTTACACACGATAAAAATGTATTTTTTAAAATATCTTATAATATTTCAGTTCGCCACTTAATCACTAAATTAAGAAGTAATTGGCTAATTAAAATGGCGTAACTACTGCACACATGATTCCGCGTGTCGGCAACAAAGTTGTATCCTCAACCATTCGACTTTGTTGCACGACACGGGAACATTCATTTGAGTGGGCATCAAAGTCGTATTTACACCTATTTAAGCCTAATAGCCTAATAACTAACTCTGTCAATAAATTAAGCCTATACTTGCAATATAGAGGTCAACTTATGCGTATGTCAGTCTTTTACTTTTTTAACTTAATTCCACCTTTTCATATATTTGGTGAAAAGGTCGTAACGTAGTACATTTTTTATATGTTTTTATAAGGTTTGTTTGTGCCAAAGTAGCATAAATTAGCAATAACTTTGGTAAAAAATGAAATTGCTCTTTTCACAAAATATTTTATGAACAATTTTTTACTTATATACAACCTTTTTAAAACCCATCGCTTTACAAAGAAATAAATGTCGTATCTACATACTGTTTTTCCGTGTCGTGCAACACAGTCGTATCT
>JAMKCH010044345.1:0-20035 GCA_023653785.1 Ophioderma brevispina
TCAACACTGCCATAAAGAACATTTGGAACAACAGTCAGCATTCAGGAATAACATTTGAGCAATGTATAATTATCCAAATTTAAAAAAAAAAAGAATACAGTGGCGTGTCAATTTGAAATTTATTGGTAAATTCGTCAAAAATTTCCTCTCCTATATTTAGACTATAATATAGCTTAAACTAAATTGACAGATGATTGTGATATTTGGGCTGTAGAAGACTCTAGTTTATGTTCTATACTTTTTGTATTAACACTTGGTGGCTACCCATTAAGTTTTCGTGTATGACATGATCAAATTTTAGAAGTCAGTGTTCCGTCAAATCTGTCCTTTCCCGCAAACAGAAGTTTACTACCATAAAAATTTTTCTGAAGACCTCATACCTCATTTTTTGGGGGAAAAACATACTCTTTGAATTGTCTATAATACAACACATTAATACTGAAAATAATCAAAACACTTTGTTTTTTCACCCAAGTGTAGAATGAAGTGTTCAGTCAAACTTGTCCTCGCCGAAAAATGCAACATTTCATCGAAAAAATCATAAAACTTGTTCACGAAGATGGTGAACCCTAAAAATTTTGGAATTATACTTCTTGACCTGCCTACATGCAACACTCAATATTGAAAATATTATGAGACTTCATTTCACCCAAATGAGAACAGTCAAGGTACCCTGATTGTAAAACAACCCTTATTTTATTGACAAATTCGGAATTCTCTGAACTTCTCTCATACCTTTAGTAGCCTATTCATGATCACAAAACCAACCTCTTTGCTTCAAACCATGCAATGTATGTACATAAGCAGACCACGTAGTTAGATTGTTCAAGCTAAAAGGAAATGTGTAGAGGCTTAGTGAGCATTCTTAGTGTCATCGACATCGTATGCTTTTCTGAGGATAACATCTCATGCGAGGCTTCCGCCTGAGCACTTCATCGCTGTGCTTAGTTTTTCAGCCATACCAGCAATAATTACCAAAAAATTTAAGCTTCTTATTATATTACATTGTATAAAGCAAGAAATAGTATTTAAATTATTCAACAGATTCACAACTATTTTAAAGTGTGTAGATCTAGGAAAATTTAGCATTTAAAAAGTTAAAGCAAAAATACTTGAACTCAAGAACAAGCACAAATTATAACTCCCATATTAAATGACTAATTTTAACACTAAAAGGGTTTTGACGTCCTTAAAAGGGAGCGCCCGATTTACTTACTTTTAAATTTTCATCTTGATAGAATAGCCATCACCCAAAACCCCTTCCATATAGTTTCCGGCGATTTCAATCCGTTTTGATTTTGAGAGAGCTAAAAATGTGATTTTGTTAACTCCGTCACTGTGTAAAACAATTGGTCTACAAAATGGTGCACATGTATTTAGGCTCTAACTTCTCAACCAAATATCCTTTAAGCCCCAAGATTTCACAGAGTAAATTGAAAAATTAGAGCTTTCTATGATACCCAAATTTTGACAACTTCGGGGAAAATCTTAGGGTTCTGGGGAAAAGGCTATTAGCGACCGGACTACTACTATCCCAATAAAACTATACAATCAAAGATTAATTTTTTTGGCCAAAAAAGTAAGTTCAGCTCGACTTGAGTTTTACTGATTCTTTTTAGGAGTGTTTCAGCGTTCATCATATGTTTTAGTTGGTGTATTTGGGGGTCTGGTTCAGGAAGTAGGCTATTAGTCTGAGACAGTTGAAACTCTGTTTTGGGCCAGTTCGGTTATCCGATATCAACAAAGTTGCCATTAAAATCACCTTCCAGACATTCTTTATTTAAAATTAAAAATAAAAATATGTATTAAGTGCTGCTTCTTGTGCTATAACATAATTTATAACTTTATAAGTCCAATTGCTAATACATACATAGCCTTGAGAAATTCAATTCCCAAACAGCCTTGTTGTCCTCCACTTTACTCCATGTTTCAAGCAAAAGGTAGAACCATAAAAACACCTTTGTGAAAGTAACTGAGACCGCGGTGAACACAACCATCCCTTCCTTTATTACTCTTTGTTGAGACCCTGCTTCTTCATCATATTCCTCCCTGGCATCTTGGAGCAGTGGGGAATAGTGAATGGTAAATTGTCCCACCACCTTAGACTTGTCGGCACACATCTGTCCCTCAACAGACTTGCAGGCTGTTATATACTTATTCCAGTCAAATTCCCCAAATTTCAATTGATTTTCAGAAAACGGGGTGATTATTGTCCCCTGAGATTGAGTCCCTTATTTCACCACACCATAATATTTCGGTGCTTTCCTGAAAATAATAGATTGATAGTCCATTCATGATAATACATTCACTGATCTGTACAATATTCTTTTGTTTGAAATGGTTTAATCCCACAATGATGCTACACGCCCTATGCCTTTAGTTTTTGAACCTTCAGTGAAACTGGCCCCAAGTGGATTCTTATTCCTTTGTGTTCAACTGACAATACCTCTGCTTAGGGTCCATCAAATTGGATGGAATAAAATTAATGAGGATTTAGCTTAGGTCTTTGCTAACAAATAAAGTCAAATATTGGCAAAAAATGCACAGTTTATATTGTTTAAAAAATCACATTTATTTGATTGTTAGAGTTTTTTTTGGGACAGTCCATGTATGGCCCTTTACCATAAAAAAATATTTTGATCACTCTTCAGATTTGGTTGTTTGAGTGCAAAAATGTGAAAGCAAGTATTTTGGAGTGGACGCTACCTGAAAATTCACAAAGGCCAATAAAAACATTTGACTAGCTTATGAATGTTCCTGTTAGATTGATCTCCCCTTCCCAGAGGAGCACAGAGTTTTAGAGAAAATTCTGCGAAACCACTGGAGAAAGTGTCAAGTTTCATGTGTTAACCTTAGTGGTGAAAATATGGATCTAGGGCCGAAGTTGCAGACTTGTTTGTGACGAAAGGTACATGTATTATTCTTCTTATAATGCAGTGGTGATTTAATGCAATCCCCTAGTGCTTGCAACAAAGAGCTTAAAGTTTCCATTGTGTCGTCTGCAGCCAGCAGAGTGCACATAGGAATTTGTAGAGGCTAGTGTGTCTGTCTGTATGTGTGCAAAAATGTTAACCCTGTTCTTATTGAACTCCTTTTTATCCATTGTCTCAATTCATCCTCATCGTCTTCCTGAAATTTCAGCTTTGTATCCGTTCTTACCCAATATACGGACAAACCTCTGGTTATAATTGTTTAAAGGGAATTTTTAAGGATTGAAGTTTTTTCCATCTTGATATATTGGCCTTCACTCCAAAACCCCATCTGTAAAGTTGTGCCCCGATATTTCAATCCGTTTGATGCGAGAGCTAAAACGTGATTTTTTGTAAGCTAAAACGTGATTGGTCTACCAAAATGGGGCACATTTTCGCTCAAAACTTCCAAACCCTACTCCTTTAGCCGAAAGATTTCACAGGGTAAATGAGAAAAATAGTAGCTTCTGATACCAAAATGTTGACCACTTCCGGTAAAATCTGGGGCTTCTGGGGAGAGGCTATTAGCGTCGGGCCATGGACTCTTACGATTTTTTTTAGCACAGTAGTGAATAGGGCATTGCACTAGCATTATTCCGTCAAAACCACCAGTTTTTGTTTCCCACAATACTTGGTGTCTAGGCTTCTCATATCAAGTCGAGAATACATAACAAAACTCAAGAACACGCACCTTTAATCTTACTGTTCTACAACAATGTTTTATTTTGAAAAGTCAAAATCCAAAACAAAACCGAGTCTATAAACTTATTGCCCAATAGTTTTGTCATTGTACCACTGACTAATGTATGTGGAGAGCCGCATGATCTCATGGAGCTAACCCCGGGGCCGGTACTTGCTTTCATTTTGGGTAGGTATGTGCCTCCCAGATTTCAAAAATTGAGGCTCTGGAGCTAATTCGAGGCCCAAAAAATGGGGTCTCCGGAGCATGTTTTCTGAAAATTTTGGAAAATAAGCTGCGATTTACATCAATTTCCAGCTACTTTTTGAGGTGTTTGAAGAAAATTTGGTAGAGTATGGCTTTGGACATGAAAAGTAGGGTCTCTGGAACTGAAATGGGGGTCACCGGAGCTGTAATGAGGGTCTTATGGGGCAGCACATACCTGTACTACATCCCCTGGGAGCTATGGAGGTAGAATTTCTCAGTGTGCATTATGGGTACTTGTAACTCATCCTTTCCTTGGATGCACCGTTTTTACATAACAAACTCTTATCAAACACCTCAGTTTGACAAAATATTGCGGTCGATGCAACATGAAATAAGGCCATCTAAGATCTTATATTATGTAGAATTAAGTCTCTTATTTATAGCCCATCCTGTTTTTAACTCAAGTTTAATCAGACTGAAACTGACGGAACTGGAATTGCTGGCATCCTAACATGTTTACAACATATCACATTTATCTATGTCGTCATTTGTCTCCGCTTCACATTGACCAGTGGACAATCAAGCTTCCCATAATGCTTTGCACTATGAGTGCTGTACTCTTCCCAAGAAAACTGTTTTCAGAACAAGGGTGGGCAAAGTTTTGTTGCATTAGGCTTTTGTGTTGGACAGAATAATTGTTCTTTTTCTTGAATAGATAAAGGAAAGAATTTAGTATTGTGCCACCACCCTATTCATAATATAAAATGTACATGTAGGATTAGGTACACATATAATGCATAGGTCTAGGCACACTTAGGTCCAGTGGCATAACTGCGGGAGGGAGTACCTAGGGGCCATGAATACCGTGCTGAGGATCCTTAGCACCCAAATGCCCACCAAAAAAATAAGATGGCAAAATAGAAGTTATTTCCAATCTTTGCGCCATCCTGTCACACCAAATTGAAATGTCCACAGTATTTGTCCTTATAAACATGCATGCCATGAACCACCCACCCATCCAAATTTTAGACAAAAAGTCTTATAAATGATCAGTTTCACTGATTATGGATAATCAGAGTTGACCAATGTTGCATAAATGGTGTATCAATAATGCCATTTGGTATTGTTTGCATACATGCATTGTTTAACAAATTTAAAATATTACAAAAAATAAGTGCCTACATGTATGCATTCAGAAAATAAACTAACTTTGGCGCCTGGAGGACTAAATTAGAATGAATGTGGTATTTTTGTTCAGCAGTTCAAGTGATACTATTAAAAAAACAAATGTCCACTCCTTGACAGAGGTTGGGGTACATATTTACCCCAAGTAGCTTGAACACATGCTTTTTGTGTACAAGATAGGATTGCACATGATGCAGGTGTTGGTCATTCTAGTTATATGAGCACTGCATAACCTTAGAATGCAAATGGAAAAGCATTGTGGGATTGGTCTATTTCATCCTCTCTGTTTTGAGTCTAGACGTATTGACAGCTCACAGCTTTTGCTGATGGGACTCTGATAATGTGAGGATTTGCAGGTTTTGTTGCATGTATGCAAAGGAGGTTTAGACGTGCCAATCTTTCATCAGTTATTTTGATTCAAACTCCAACCATCAACATACCTGTTCAGTGCTGAGCCTGTAACATCTGTCTGTGATGTGTGACTGTCATATTTCAAAATAGCTGGGGGAAACAGTCCCTCCCCATTTTTGTACCCTTTCTATATATTCCTTGAGAATACAGGTCCTCTGTAATGTGGATCATAATTCATAAATCCAGAACACAAAGGAAGCCAAGACTGCAGTCCCAGCTTTTCCTAATTTGCATTTTATTTTTAACCAAATGTCCTCCCCCCCAATTTGACTTGAGCCAGGGTTTACTATTTTTCCCTCAAATTAGCCTAGTGAATGGCTAAAGCTTTTTTTTTTACTTATTTGTATTTTTCCTGGGCCAGTTTCTCAACTTGTTCTGTTCTATTTTGAGTCATAAAAGTTAAGTGGCAAAATAAATGCAAATGGTGCGCCCGCAGGCGGAGTGCCCATCTCTCTGTCATTGGCGTTTGGGCCAGACTCCCTCATATAATGTTGCTGTGGGGGGTTCGCCACTCCTCCCGCACAGCGAGTCTGTTTTACATTCCCAGCATATGCCGGTACCCATTTATACTCCTGGGTGGAGAGAGGCAAGCGAGGTAAAGTGCCTTGCCCAAGTGCACAACACATTGGCGACAGCGGGGCTCGAACCCACAACCTTATGCTTAGCAGGCAAGCGCTGATCCACTGCACCACATGTTCCCCCGAACTCTGATGCCATTAATGTTGTGCGCCGTGCGGTCCTTTTAACACAAACTGACCTCCCTGTGTACATGTATTTTACAGTAAAGTAAGGTGTCGAGAGCTAGAGAGACACTCTGCAGCATCTAGCGCAGGGGTTCTCAATAGGCGCCGCGCCAACCATTGATTTTTGGCCCTCGACTTGCTCTGAAATATAAAGGGAAACATAAGAATTTCAGGTGTATTTGGCCATCAAGTAGGGAACTTTCAAATATATTCGGCATTCTCTGGCCCTTCAGCTAATATAATTGAGAACCCCTGATCTAGCGTCTGTGAGACTCATATCTGTTATCCAAGAGAGCAGAGGACACGGACACTTCCTTCCTACAATTTGCCCGCTATGCATGTAGTATCTTCTTTTCATGTCCAACGTCCCTTGTGTGTTAATAATCTGGGGCAGTGGGCTCTTCTTACTATCATAACATCACATAATGTCACAACATCACTATCAGTTGCCTTAATGTAGGCCAATTGATGTGATTATTTAGTCCCATCTGGATTAGCAAATCACTTGTCTCCATCTTGTCTTGGAAATTCTGTTTCTGTTTGAGTCACTTGTCTTTAATACCTTTAAGTCTTTTGGGGAAAGCATTGTGTTGTTATTCCTTATTTGTGTAGTGCAAATAGGTGTATGTAATAATTGGGCCTCCCGTACTTGCCCACAGGTAGCAATTAAGGTCCATAGAGCTTGTGTGCTATATTTGGCATTTTGAACTTAACGCTACCTCTGAAATGGCTTGGAGCAGACACTAGAGGCATTTTCTTGGTCCAGTGTGAGACTTGACATTACTGGGCCCCATCAAATTGCAATCAACTCATTTGAAGACACACTTGGAGAAAAGAGCCAAGCTTGAGGCATCTTCCTTTCCTCATTTGAGCACTGACAGTTTTATCGAGTGTCAAGTGATTGTAGCATCAGCGCTAGTACCAAACCGTGCTCATCTATATGAAGACCATTGAATATCTTCCTTCCGTTAATAGATTTGCCACATGTTTGGTTGGTACATTGTACATCTGTTTGTCCGTCACGCTTGTTTTGTCAGATTACCAGCGACACATGTTGTAATTTCGTACTGATACTGTGGGTTTTGTTGAAAGATTGTGAGGCCTCCATGTGGTCTTGCCCAGATGCACTTGGGCGCATGAAATAGATTGCAAGCATTTAGGAGCTTATTAGTGCTTTCATACGTCATGACACAGTATCCAGGAAAGGACGTTCTTTCTTTATTTAAATTATGATTAGACTAAGGATGAGCTTTCAGGGCTACCCAATAGTGATTAACTTGCTGTACAAGAGGTGGCCCTTGAGATTGACCAGGATGGCTTGGGACAGTCGGAAAGGGGATTGCACCCTTCCTACTCTTAACCAAACTGGTTGACTGGGTTGGGGGGAGTGCACCTGCTCTTCTCCTATAAAAACTGTTTGACTGGTAATGTATGTAGTCAATGTCCTGCAACTCAATATGGATGTAGCATGGCTAAAACTCACGATCTGAATTTTACCCATTTAAAGCAAAATAGCAGATTTTATTTATTTATTTATAACATTCGGCATTCGCCAGGCAGAACCCAATATTGCTATAAGCATTAAATTTAAGGGACGCCTCCAGAACAGCGGGGAAAGATTTATGGGAAGAAGTCCGATTTTAGATGCAGGAGGAAACCGAAGTGCTCAGAGAAAACCTGCGAGGACGAGTATGGATCAGCAACCAAATTCACATACGACACTGGCTCGACCGGGAATCGAACCCGAGCCGCATTGGTGAAAGGTGAGCGACTCGACCGCTACACCAACTCGCCCTCCCTTTGAAATGTCCCAATTTTCAAAATGGTGTAGTAATTGTCTGGTAAACTTATTACCTGCACGGTAAGGCTGGGTTCACATAGAAGTATACGGTATATGGTATTCGCTGTTTGGTATTCGCTATATGCTATATGGGCATGGAGAGTCGCATAAGGGAGCATGCGCGTCCTACTCCTTTTGGCACCGATGAAATGGATACTTCAGACGTAACTTACCTTAATATTTGTAACTTACCTTATTCAACCAATGCACACAAATTGTTTAAAGGAATAATTTGGAACATCTGAAAGAGACTTCTGAACACCAGCTGCCACATCTGAACAAGACTGTATATGTTGCACGAAAATCGAACATGCACGATTCCCACTATATACTATATACACAGCCTTTTCTAATATAGTGCCCCCTTATGTGACCCCCTATTAGGAAATCTTATTGTTTGATTTAAGTTATTCGTGTGCCCTGCAAAACGTGCACCGTATACCCGAAAAGTATATTCCTATGTGAACCCAGCCTTATGCTCAAAATTTTGTATATGTCATAAAAGAAGGGATTTTGTAATTAGAATCGGGAATCCCTGATGGTAATCCAAATGTAACAGTGCTGGAATGCCAAATTTCTGTCTGTCCATATAGCCAAAAAAAAAAAATCATAGCAGTGTTTTATTAAAACAAAAACACAGTGGTATGATCCCAAAAGTTCATTTTGAAAAGCTTTTAAATACTGTTTTGTAATGCTTCTTGAAGAAAAGTAATACATATGAACTGGCACTACATGTATCTGCCTGCAAAATGAACTAGCACTAATGGAAAGCTAATGAATGATTGTAAACGTGTACATGACACTATTTCACATTGGAGGGACCTTTACAGGGGCCCATTGTTGAATTATAATCAAGAAACTTAATGGTTCACTTAAATCCTAGCTAATGAAACATAATGTGATCAATGTCTCCCATAACCCACCCCACCCCTCCACCCACCCTACCCAAACCCAACTTGATGCTTCCATGGTTGCTTTATTAGCCACAAGGAGTTGCCAATTTGGTGTAGGAGTTGCCAATTTGGTGTACATTGTAGGAGTTGCCAATGTGGTTTAAACATGCTGTATTCAGGAAATCAAGACTTGTTTGACATTTCATAGGTGTGTGATCAAGCGTGTGCTCAATCAATCAGCACATTGCTCATGTAGGCAGAATGGTCTGTGGACTGTGGAGACTTTTCCTTCCTCACACTCTTCAAAATTCACATCTGTGTCTTTGCAGATTTGGGACTTAGGGTTGTTTTTCACTCTCTTCTCAATTTTTTCTTTAAATTTAAAGGCATGAATCATTTTTGGTAGATTTGAAATAAATGAGAATGTCATTGTATCCCAGGTGCAGATGAGTCATGTATGAAACGTAAAATGTCAGTTTTTATCACTGTACTCCTGCATAATGTTACTGACTAGTACTTTGCACACATTAATTTATGGGGGGGGGGGGGGGTGGGGGCTGGGTCAGTCATAAGAAGTAGACGGTATATGGTATTCACTAGACGCTATATGGGACATGGCGAGTCCGCATAAGGAAGCATGCATGTCCTACTCCTTCTTTCGGGCACCGATGAAATGGATACTTCAGACATAACTTACCTTAATGTTTGTAACTTACCTTATTCAACAAAGCACACAATAAATTGTTTAAAGGGACATTCGGAACATCTGAACACCAGCTGCCACATCCGAACAGATATACCACCTTTTCTAATAGTGCCCTCTTGATGCTGAAGCACTATTAGGTAACCTAATGTTCGATTTAAGTTATTCGAGTGCCATGCAAAACGTGCCCCATTATACCCGAATAGTATCCTCCTATGTGAACCCCAGCCTTATGCACCTAAACAGTTTTATTGTGCATAAAAGATGATTTGTAATGAATCGGGATCCTGACGGTAATCCAAATGTACAGTGACCTGGAATGTCAAATTCTGTCTATCCATAAAGCAAAAGAAAAAAAAAATCATACCAGTGTTTCTTAAACAAAAACACAGTGGTATGAACCAAAAGGTCATTTGAAAAGCTTTTAAATATGTTGGTATTGCTTCTTGAATGAAAAGTAAGACATATGAACTGGCACTACATGTATCTGCATGCCAAAATGAACTAGCACTAATGGCAAGCTAATGAATGATTGTAAACGTGTACTGACACTATTTCACATTGGAGGGACCTTTCCAGGGGCCCATTGTTGAATTATAATCAAGGGAAACTTAATGTTCATTAAATCCTAGAAGTGAAAATAATGTGATCAATGTCTCCCATAACCCAACCCCACCCCTCCAACCACCCTACCCAAACCAACTTGATGCTTCCATGGTTGCTTTAGCACAAGAGTGCCAATTTGGTGTAGGAGTTGCCAATGGCGTGTAAACATGCAGTATTCAGGAAATCAAGACTTGTTTGCGTTCATGGGCCCTGTGTTGATCAAGCGTGCGCTCAATCAATCCGCAACATTGCTCATGTGGTCAGAATGGTCGGGGACTGTGGAGGACTTTCCTTCCTCACACTCTTCAAAATGCACATCCTGCTGTCTTTGCAGATTTTGACTTAGGTTGTTTTTCACTTCTCCTCTCATTTTTTTCTTTCAATTAAAGACATGAAAATTTTGCGTAGATTTGAATAATGAGAATGTCATTGGATTCTACCAGGTGCAGATGGTCATGTATGAATGTATAAAAGTAATGTCAGTGTTTATCACTGTACTCCATGCCAACTGTTACTGACTGGTGCCTTTGAACTCTATGCAATATGGGGGGGGGTAATTTGGTGTTCTGGTTTGTTAAAACCAATTGCCATTTATTTACAAAAAATTGAGACAGGAGAAATTGAAGACTCAGTATAAACATAACCTGCTAACAAGATAAGTGGCACTCATGATTATTTTGTTGCCTCTTAGTGACCTCATGAGCATTTGTGAAAAAAATGAGTGCTTTTCCTGCCTGTGAGCATGAACTCCCTTGAGGTCTATTCGTGGCGTAACCAGTGGGGGGGGGGCAGCTCCCCTCCGGACACAACAAAACTTGGGAAGGTGAGCTCAAGAAGGAAGGAAAAAAAAAAAAAAGGGAGAAGGGAAGAGAAAAAGATAATGAAAATGAGGGGAAGCGAAGAAGAAAGGGGGAAAGAACGTAAGCGGGAAAGAGAAGAAGAAGGGAGGAAAAAAGAGAAAGTAAAGAGTATAAAAAGTAACTTGGGGTTGGTACCAGGCTCACGTTGCGCCCCTCAGGGCACTAGCTAGCCCCCATCCAAAACAGTTCTCCTTCCTGAACGTCAGCTGAACCTCCCCAGACTCCGGCTCTGACTCCGCTCTTCCTTTTAAAATAAATGAGCAAATTAATGATGATTGATATTAACGCGTCCAGGCCCCACATTTTACCGGATTGGTCAACATTGGCTATCAGAAGAAAGCGACTATTTTTCTCAGTTACCATGTGAAATTTTAGAGCCAAAGCGAGTTTGGTTTGAAGGTATGAGCGAAAATGTGCCCCATTTTGGTCGACCAATATTATTTTACACAGTACTCTATGGGGCATTACAAAAATTACGTTTTTAGCTCGCGCATCAAAACCGATGAAAAATCGGCGCGAAAATTCACAGATGGGGTTTTGGAGGAAGGCAATCTATCAAGATGAAAAACGTCATCTTTAATTGCGGCCATCCCCTTTACATCTTGTCAAAGTTTGACCAATGCTTTTTGTACTTAATTTACATGAAAAATGAATTTGTAAGCAACACAATATTTATGGTAAATGGGGTTATTGACCCTCTGTGAAAACTGTTCTATTCTATCGAATTTTCGGATGGTGTGGTCTCAAACTTATCCTATCATGATCGTAGAATAACTCCAAGATATATGACACAATACATCGGTGCCATACAGTTATCAACAGAGGAAAAACAAATCTAGTGTGACTTGGACTTTATTTACCACAAGAATTATCAATGTTACTTTATTTCCATTACAAGTTTTCAGTCTGGAGAGCAGCGAAATTTTCATGCACCTTCATTTTTATGGTCGATGAGCTATCCTTGTGATAAAGTAATTCCAAAATTTCAAGCGATTCTGATGGTGCATTTTTAGTGTGGAGCGAATGTTCATAACAGTACTCAATAGCCTCACTGGGTTGTCCTGTCCATTTAGACAGAAAATAAAAATTATGAATTCTTCCAGAAAGCTAATCTGCACATAGGCACACATAATTACCTCGACTTTATAGCACTGGTTGAGATGATATAAAATCTCAACGTTTTTTCAGACAAGTTGGGGATGAGGCTGTGAATCACAAAAGGCCCTTAATGCAACAATCTTGGAAAAAAATTTTGATACACTTATGGTAGTTTTTGAAAAATTTCTCCCATTCTCCCCCGAAGCAATGTTGTTCATGGTCATTTCGTCAGTAGCCTTGGTACACACACCCCAACATTGAGATGTTGGGGGGTAGGGAAGGGAAAAGTCAAATGGAAGGATCAGGCTTGCAATTGAACTGTGACTTTTGGGTTAGGGCCTAATGTATCATGTGATCACGGCGAGTATTTAATACAATAATTGTGTTAATTGTTCCAACTAGATTGAAGCTGCTTCCAAAGGTCAGTCCTTACAACTAATTAACTAGTCCCTGATTAACAATCACTAGATGTGATGGAGCAATTATTATTAGTTGTTCTTTTCAAGCTTTGTATCATATCTCTGCGAGAATGGCCATCCTTGGTGGCTTTAGCTAGTCTGCCGTATGTGCACTTGTGTGCTTTAAACAGAGGCCAGGCACAGGCCAAGCACTACAATTTGGATCAGTTTTGCAATATCTTGCCTTCCCTCTAACCCCAATGTGAACACAGACTGTAACTTAACCCTAACCAGGGTGGCCAAGTATTTAAAAAAAATTAGCCAAAGTGGACACCCCAGGACAGAAAGCAAGTACCCCATTTGTAATATCAGATATAGAACCATCTTTACTCCATACATGTAGACATTTGCACAGACACAACTGTCTGTATGAAACCGTGTTACAAATATTTCATAAAGGTATTCCTGTTCATGGTCTTTTGATTTGCGTGCTGTAAGGGCACCATGTATGGATGGAAGATGCAGGAAACAAAACATTTAGGCTGGTATTCTGAAAGGGAGTCTAACTTTAGACCTGAGTTAGTCCTACATGAGTAGATCTTTTTATCCCTTTCATAATACTATGAAAGTTAAATGTAACAGAAAATTTCTCATGGATGGGCTGAAAATGGCCCATCTCCATGAGGAATTTTCTCACCTGTTACAGCACATTTTAGAGTATGTTGGAAGGGGAAAAAGGTCCACTCATGTAGGACTACCCATGGTTTAAACCCAGGTCTAAAGTTAGACTCCCTTAGGCATTGTAGTCACACATAAGCATTTAAGGACATTGGAAACATGAAGTAAACTTTGTAGGAGTGATTATTTTAAGATTGTGTAATATTTTGCACATTTTATGCACCCTAACCTGGCATATAGCAGACCCAAATTTTGTGAGTAGACACCGAATCATACTGTGGGTGTTTTAACCGATTCTTGCACATTCACATACATAAATGCAGTCATTTTAGATTCCATGGCACAATGCCAGTGCACATAAATCTAGTACTCCGTTTAGCATTTAGCCAAAGCCTACTATCGATGACAGACACGATTCTTGGCTTGTCTTAAGAATTTACTTTTGACAAAATGAGTTGGAGATGAGAACAGACGCAATTAGGGGAAGGGGAAGTGTTTTGACCCCCAGGCTTGTTATGATGCGTTATGTCCTTGTGTTTTCACAGTTGATCTTTTGTTCTTCCACAGTGGTGGAAGTTCCTCAGAATTCACATGCTGTTTCCTGAATAGAAACCAACTATTCCCTTTTAGAAAATGCCAGATGTTGAGACTGTATGTTTGCGGGATACATGCATAAACTAGATTGAGTTATCTTCCTAAAGCCTTTTTGACTTTTGACCCTAAATGCACCATTTCCCCAAGGTGTATTGTTGAAAGAGGAATTGAAAAAAAAGAATTACAGTGACACTTGGAATGCCTGCAATAAACTACACCACTTATGGCAATCTGGTATCTCCAATTCAAGCTGAAATTCTTTAGAGCCTGTGTAGAGAGTATCCTGTTATATGGATCTGAGACCTGGACCATGAAGAAAGAGCTACAGGATAGACTGGATGGCACCTACACCAAGCTTCTTATGCGAGTACAAAACATATCCTGGCGCGAGCACAAGACCAAAGCACAGATATATGGAGATATCCCTCCAATTTCATCTTCTGTTGCCCAACGCCGTGCACGATTTGCCGGTCACTGTCATCGTGCGATTGACCAAGTAGTCTCAGACGTCACGTTGGAAGTTACCATGCCAAAACAGGGGGTCGTCGCCCCTTTAACTACATTGATGTGATTGCTCGAGACATCCAGCAGGATCCATCTGACATCCCCAACCTAATGACAAACAGGGACATTTGGCGCTACATGGTGAACAGCATCTCGGCTGCGGCCGTTAGATAGATAGATAGACAGTTGGGAATTGGAAGTATTTGAAAAATTGTCCAAAGTTTGTTGATTTTGCGTTAAATTTTTACATCATTGTCTCTTAAGGATACAGCTTGTCCAAAAAAAAGATTACTTACCTTTAAAAAATATTGTGGTGTGCAATAAGAATAATGGGAATATTTAACCAACTAAACTAACTAACTAACCGAAAAGTGAAAGCAGTTAAAAAAGGTTGAGGGATGAGGGATAATGTAGTGCATATCCGTGCTTTTTTCCATGGGGTAGGGCTAACCTGTGTTTTGTGGTCCTGGACCACCAATTTTTACTCATTGGTCCCCTCAAATATAACTTCCTATATACTAAATAATCAGTGGACCCCTTACTGGACCCCTAATTTCAGAGATTTGGAGGTCCTAGCACTACTCCTGCTTTTTTCAATTGTTTTTGTTGATTTTCCTTATTTTAGGAATGATATTCCAATTAGTGTTTGGCCGGCACCTTCTAATGGTGTTTTGAAGATGCTCTGCAAAAAGCATTTCATTTCAGTTTCTCCATGTATAATACATGGAATAAATGTTAGTGTTGTACTGTATTTTGGGAGTTGGTTTTGCTTATTTCGTCATTTACAGTTCATATTTTGCATGTGCATGTTCATATAAAGTTAGATTTGTTCAAGGCGCTCTACCAACTTCTTTCATTGGGTCACACGTCTGAATCTGATACAAATATAGTCACAGAAATTATGCAAGGAGTGGCGCATATTCCCCCTCCCTAAAACTATTAAGAAATAGCAATACCATGGTGAGAATTCATTCTATCAAGCACCCAATTTGAGGTCTATAATTTCACCAGGCCTCTGTTCTGTGCTTCCACTAGCAAATTCAATAAGTTAAACTCCAGCAGAGTAGCACAACCACTGCACCTGACCACAATGGGAATTTGTGGTTTTATATCTAGATTAGTAGGCTCCTGGATCCAGTGTGCACAAAAAAAAAAAAAAAAAAAAATGGGGTTTAAGGGGGGTATTTGCAGCTGATTATTTAAATATTTGTAAACCGCTCCCGCCAGGGAGATTTAGCGGTTCGAGAACCGCGACGTGTATTTTTCAATTCTGTTTTTGTTGATTTTCCTCATTGCAATTTGTAGGAATTATATTCCAATTAGTGTGTGGCCAGCACCTTCTAATGGTGTTTTGAAGATCCTCTGCAAAAAGGATTTCATTTCCAGGTTAATATTTTCTCCATGTATAATAAATGGAATAAATGTTAGTGTTTACTGTATTTTGGGAGTTGGTTTTGATTTTGTGAAGTTAGCCTTGTTCAAGGCGCTCTACCAACTTCTTTCATTGGGTCACATGTCTGAATCCTGATACAAATATAGTCACAGATTGTATTAGGCAGAAATCATGTGAGTAGTGGACCATATCCCCCCGACCTAAAACTATTAAGAAATAGCAATACCATGGTGAGAATTCATTCTATCAAGCACCCAATTTGAGGTCTACAATTTCACCAGGCCTCTGTTCTGTGCTTCCACAAGCAAATTCAATAAGTTAAACTCCAGCAGAGTAGCACAACCACTGCACCTGACCACAATGGGAATTTGTGGTTTTATATCTAGATTAGTAGGCTCCTGGATCCAGTGTGCACAACAGACCACCGAGGAGTGTACCAATTTATTTGTCTAAATTAATCTTCCACTAGAAATGGTAGCCCATTTCAATGTATTTGTTTGTTGAATCTTTCTCTAGAAAGGGTAGCAGCCCCTTCAGTGCTAAAGCACTGATTTCAAACCTGCAAATACAAAGTTTAAAAAATTAGAATAAATGTCAATATCAAATACAATACAGTGTGAAAAATACATAGGTTTAGCAGACAGCCTTGATTAATGTAGAGGTGGGCTATAGAAGGTCAATGTTTCAGATCATTTCGAACACAGGCTCATTTGATGACTTCAATTACCCTGATCCCACTTTCGAAGAAAAAAAATGAAAAAAGTGTGAAAACCAGGGTGCCCCATCGAAAAATCCAAAATGGCCGACATATTGTCAAAAATTTGATTTTTGACCATAACTCAATTATTTTTTGTTCAATTTGCTTAATTTTGGTGGCAATACCCATGTTTTGAAAAAAAAAAAAAAAAAAAACTCCTGGATCCAGTGTGCACAACAGACCACCGAGGAGTGTACCAATTTATTTGTCTAAATTAATCTTCCACTAGAAATGGAAGCCCATTTCAATGTATTTGTTTATTGAATCTTTCTCTAGAAAGGGTAGCAGCCCCTTCATTGCTAAAGCACTGATTTCAAACCTGCAAATACAATGTTAAAAAAAGAATTAATATCAATATTAAATACAATACAGTGTGAAAAATACATAGGTTTGTCGGTTCTTAGCAGGACAGCCTTGGTAAAGGCTAGTTCATATTATATTTTAAAAGCCTATATGGTGGAAGGTAATGTTCTCTGTATGGGCAGTGTAAGCCCATTTTGCCTTCCTCAATTACCTTTTTATCTTAGCTTAAGTAATTCAAATATTATTATTATACATCATTGTATGCTTTCAATTGATGTGACATGTCTGTTTCATTTTACTTTTAACTTGACATGCCTCAAGTAACCTCTTCTTAAGTTAAAAATACCTTTATACTCACTTTATGAAGGGTCCCTGTATCTGTATTAAGCTCCTATTACTTGCGTAGGGTATAAAACATCAATCATTTTAGTGAAATGGATATTATGATGTGGCTTAAAGACACTATCAGTGATTTATCCAAAAGATTGAAATTGGCAAGAATAGCTTGAAAGTGAAGGAAAAGCCTGTAGAATTCTCATACGTAACTTTTTCCAACTGAAGAATTGACAGAAAAGGAAGAAAACGGCAGTGTTCAAAGATACGAATCTCCATTCACTTATGTGTTGTAGTAAGTGTCCGTTCGGACACTATTGACTAAAACATCCGATTTTGTCCTTATTAGGTTGCTTCTGGTCCTATCATTTGTAGGGGATGTTAGGACACATATATTTGTTACAGACATACACAAATCTTATTTTTGATGATTTTTTCGATTTTCTGATTTAACACTTACTGTGCCCAAGTGATCGAGATCTTGATCAAAACATGTGGCAGGTATTATAAAATGCTGCCTTTGTGTACATAAGGTGTTAACAAATCACCGATAGTGCCTTTAACTTCCGATAGATTTGAGGCTTGGGAATCTGGTGTAATATGAGTGAAACGGACACCAGATTCTTCTATGTTGTTTAACAAATAGCACAGCTACGCAGCAGCTGGTGGGGAGTGGTACTGGTAGGTGCAGCCCTGAAGACCCATTTCGCATCTCTCCAGCATTTTTTAAAACCCCCCCAGAGCTCGATTTAGAGGGTTTTACATGCACAAATGCATGTAACTTTGGCTCTGTGCATGCCGAGTGTTCCCTGTGCATGTAAAATTTTGTATTTTTCAGCCCATTTTGAGGAAAAATTAGGGGTTGTGCATGTAAATTTTATTTTCTAAATCGACCCCTAGAACCCCCCCCCCTTATTGAAGCATAATTCAGTTCTTAAGGTTCTCTTTTGGGAAACTTTTCCCTGAGAAGATCAATTTTAGCTGTATTTCAGCCCCACGCCTGCAAATCTCTCAAAATTTCAGTTCCTAAGCCCCTCCTGGAGACTATATAAGTTCCCAAGTTCGGAAGTCGGGGGATGCACATCCCTTCCTGGAAGAAAAAGTTGAGTATGGGGAGAACTAACTTATGATACTCAAATCTCAATTTTGATGGAGTAAAGTAGGGGATGAGGTTATCGATGGGATCAACCACCTATAAAATTTAGCATTCAGCCAGGCGGTGGCGGCCAAGCTTCATTCAATAGAGCAACTCGCCAAAAATGTCAAAAGAAATTACAGCAATACGGAGTGCAAACCACAAACCAATTTGGGTGCTTTGATGTGGGTTGGTCATGGGTGTTCCCATGACCCACATACGATTTCCTCCTCGTTCGTTATAAATTGTTAAAAAATCAGAAATAACCCTTCCAGTGGAGTTGATTCTTCAACTCCAACGGTTTTGGAAAAAGAAAATATTCCTTGACAACATATAAAAAATTCAGAATTTTTCGTCAAGATTTCGCTTTTATGTGTTAAACCAATGGCGACGTCTGAAATTGTGATTTCTTGGCCGCCCTCCCCTGCATTCAGCTGTACTCTGGATACATGGATGGATGAATGTATGTATGGACATCACTCATCAACCAAAAAGGTAAACCTGAAAGGTAAACCTCACAGGTTGTGTTTGAAGATGGCCCACATATATTCTTTAAATATAGAGAGCATGAAAGCCGCGAACCGCCAACATTCTAGTTCGCAATGTGCGATTGTTGACTGCCATACGAGTCCTTAGACAAGCACTCTGTACTATTTGACATTGGTATCGAATGATGGCAAAATGTTGAAAATTGTCTGCACTGACTGATGATCAAAGGTATAAAATGTTATTGAAGCAGCTGCATGAGATGTCTGTGCTCCACGAATGAAAGATTTAATCTTCAAATGCATTTTAGCTATATTTTGTTCATTACCAAATTGGCAAGACTCTTCACATTGCGAATTGATATAGAATAGCACGGGCGCAACTGTAAGCAAAACTACCGCAGCGGGCGCAGTGCTAGATGTATGCGTTGCACAGTGCTAGATGTATGCGTTGTGCACATTTGTGGCTGGAAGCACGCATGTAAAATGGAATTACTTTCACGCCCGGATAAACAAAAGCCGAATAATTTTTGCCTATTAGGTGATGAACAAAGTATAGCTAGCAATGTGAAATCCTTTTATAAGTTATAAGTGTGGGGTGGAGTGTATGGAAAAATATATTTAATGTGTATGTACTATTAATGCCATTTCTGAAAATTTCAGTCTGATTAAATTTACTTCAAAAGCCTTGTAGCTTTGTATCATTTGTTTTTAAAGAGTAAACAGATCAATGTGGAAAAAAAGCAGGCATATGCGTATTATACTAAAAGTGCTTGATCTGTTTGTGTATCTAACATAAACACCCCTAAACATTATGTTGAAAGGAGTAGTCAAAACACACACCTGGGCCAACATTCCTTGCCACTGTGACTCACAATTACCGCAAGAAATAGCTGGTTCATTGGCAACGCACTAACAGTTAACATATCGCCAATTATGAGGTCTCATGATGACTGGGGTGATTGACTGGTCTGACAGAATAGGCAACTGATAAGCAACTATGAAACAAGTTATTTCCATGCTGTGATTTTATCACAGATTTGCATCAAAATTATTTTTTGGTGGATAAATTTGGGGTAAACTTCGGTAATTTGGGCATCCAGTTCACGTACCTGCATCTATTTTGGTCTGTACAGTCGACATCTGAGAGAACACAAACTAGCAACCATTTTTGGACTACTGTATTTAGTAAGGTTTGTAGGCCTAATCCTACCTTTTTAAAAGCATTAAAATTTGGTCATTAACTATGGATAGGGATTTA